>JAPVLO010000079.1:3510000-3765000 GCA_027257055.1 Cephalopachus bancanus
TGATGTCACATTCATCTTTTCTGACAACATGACTAAGAATCATAATGCCTGTGTTCGTTCTGTCAATGGTTTGTGTTTCGGTAGAATGAGTGCTGGGTTTGGAATCGGGTATACGTTATGGTCCTTCAAAATTCTTTTAAATATTTATAAGTACAGTCAATGCCTATGCATGACCAAATGATTACTTATCATATTGTAATTTGTTTCTTTTCGAATTCCTTCTCCAAATACACCACAAGTCCCAGAGAGAAGAGACTATTTCTTCTTTGTATCTTTTGTGGCTTCTGGCACAAAAGATTCTCAAAAGAGAAATGTGGTGGACAACTGATGAATGGAAGAACCCAGAAATATTTCTTGGTCTTGATCACCAAGTTAGTTTTGATGTGCCCTGTCCTCAATTGCAAATAACTTGCAATTCTCATATATTTATGAGATTTCAGAGAAGCAATAGCCTGGGTTTTCAACTTTCATTTTGTTTGCTGATATCCAGTGGAGATAAACAGCAAACATCCTGAAAGTGGTGCATTTGTAGTAGAGTTGTATAACATCAAGCAAGAAAGCTACTTAACTGAATTACATAGCTAAATGATATCTGAAATTTGGGATCCACAGTACATGGCATCCAGAAATTCAATTTGTGTGAGGTCATTATCAAAATATGTAATGTATACAAATGTAAACCCTCTATGACAAAGACAGAAGAGAGTTGCTATTCTGAAGCCTCCCAGTTCATACATATGATCAACAGTATCAGCAGTTCTAGCTTAGTGTTACCCAGGCAAAGCACTAACAAGATATTTCACCTTAAAATTATATTGAGATAAAAAGATTCATTTGCAAACCCATCACATACGTATTCACAGGTGGTGGGTGTGGGTCATTGCATTTGGATTAAAAAGCAAATGTCTCTCTCTACATGAGAGGTCACTAGCTTGTGTAAGGCAAAATCTTTTCACTGTTCGGCATAATTAGAATATTCCAACAGTGGTTTCAGTAATTTAAAAATCACAGTATTGTTGTAATATTTTTCTAGGCTCCAGGAGCTCACAATTGTTTGGCCCAATCAAATCTGGGAACACTAGAGAAGTTATCACCCATCAAGGTAATTACTTTCAAGTTGAAATAATTACTCTATCAATGTTAATGGTCTTTCAACTTCAATAAAGCACTCACCTGCCGATAATCACAGCTAACCTCTTGCTCTAATGCAATTCCCTCTCTATTTAGTAGGTTATATTACAGCCGTTACAGTGGTCACTTGTCCTGAACAGCTGCTGAATTTCACTTTGATCGGCTGTGAACCATAAAAAAATTGGTCATCTGTGTATGATTTCCCCCTCACCCATAAGCCCTTGCAGAGCTAAGGATATGATCTCTTGGCTGTAATAGGTACTTCAGGGGCAGCCATCTTGTCTCAGACAGTGGCACTTTCCACTTGTGACAAGAGCAGAGTAGTTCAATTAACTTCTGCCCTTCACTGCCATTTACAGCTTGCTGTCTCTGCTAAATGGCATATATTCTGAATTTATGGCCTGGGCCTGTTAGTATGTGGACTAGTTCACTTTACTTTCATATATGTTTTTTGACAAGGCTCCATGGGATTCTTGGATATCTAAATAGAGTTTCTTTATAACTTGGTTAAAGGCCAGAAAATAGCAACATATCTGACCCAAAGATCAGTCTCCTAACCAACTGCCCTTCATGACTGCTATTTGGTATAAGTGAAGTTGAAAGACACCAATTTGGCAGAATATGTTGGTGTGATTTGGGAAGTGTGTGCGTGACCAAAAGCCTCATCCTGTGCTGCTGATATGATCACAAATCCAAGGGAAAGGGCAGGTTCCTATGAGTGTCATGTCAGGTAAACAGAGCTACATACAGGGTGGAAATCTCCCAAGGAAGGCTCTTAGAGTAGTAGGCATGAGATGTTAGTGGGATGGCAGGGATAGAACAGTAATAAACCTCAGAAAGAAAAAAAAAAAGCATGTTCTTGCTCCAAGCAATTTAGAAAGGAAATAGAACCTAATCCAGTACTTGGGAAATTACCTGGAAATTGACAGTGTGGTGTCAAAAACTGTACTAATTTGGTTATGAATTAAAAAGACTTGTTTTAAGTGTTCCTCACCTTGCAACAAAATTCTGATCTTGCAAATTTAAATGTTTTTATTCATGATCAAATTAGTACAGTTGTCTATACAAACCAGAACATTATCTATATCTACTAATTTATTGCAGCTTTTGTTATTCCAAAGAACAGAACCTCTAAAGTTTTACAGTCTACTTATATTACCACTTACAGTACTTTGCATATGCATTCATTTGTTAGCCATTGCAACAGCCCTGTGAGATGAGTAATATTTTAGTTCAAATTTGATGTGTACAAAGGAGGACAGATGAAGTACAGGGCATGATCCTTCCAGGAGGAGGGATCAACACGTGTGACGATCCTAATGTGGTCTCCAAGTGGAAGGATTCAAGACACAGTTTGGAAGTAGAGCTGAAAGGGCTTAGTGAAGGATTAGATGTGGAGGTACGGAAGAGGGAGGACTCAAGAAAAATCTGACTTGAGTACTAGAAAGATGATGGGGTATATAACAAGATATGAAATGGGACAGTACTGGAGAATAATGAGTATACCATAGAAAAACTGATGATAAGTAACTGTACAGGAACTGCTAGACATATCACTGCAGGATTTACAGAAAACAAACAAAAACCAAAAACAGAACAAAACAAAACAAAAAACCAGCCTTAATGCCTTCAAGCCCCATCTTCTCCTGAAGATCTATATTGACCACCCATTTAAGAGAAGATCCAAATTAGTGAACAATTAAAGAGAAGAGGCTTTGGGTATGTCCTTCCCACTTGGAGGAGGGAATGGGGTTCCTTCACAACCCTTTTTCAAGGCATACGAGGAATATAAAAAAAAAGCTACTAGAAGAAATTGGGTGTGTTGCAAGAAAGGTGAGATGGACAGTCCACCCAATGCAGGAAGCTTCTTACTGAGCAGGATCATAGGGCAATCTTGATGCAGTGACTGGAGTGGAAAAGTGTTTTCTGAGATCCTCATGTGATCCCAGAATTTTGGGGTCATGACCTAACACAGAAGCTAATACCTGCCTCTTAATCAATGAATTCTGAAGTTGGAAGACTGGCTGGGGTCTCACCCAGGATGGTAGGTCAAGTAGAGAAGGCAGTCTTAGACAAACTTGCTTTCATCATTTAGTGGAACAAGTTTTCCACAGGCCTAGCAGATACTAAGAAAGGAATGAGTTTTGTCAACATGATAGGACCTAATATTGGCTGCCTGATATTGGGAACCCCACAGGCAAAATAGGTTGGGATGGGGGAACCTCTGGGACAGTAAAGGATAGGGGTATAAGTCATTAGTCAGAGAGTATATTGCCTGCATCAGGGAAGTGTGAGGCATGGAATTTCCTATGGGGATCACCATATAACCTACAAAGAAAATCCCACGAGGCACCTGCCCCACAGAAATCAATAAGTAGATGGATTAGAACAATTTTATTGCTCCTTTTTGTCTAATTCTCTCTTTTTCCTTAATGATCCCGGGACTATAAATAAGAGAAGAAGAGTGAACTGAAGAAGGAGAAACATGACTATGCTCTTTCATCCCCATGGTAGGTCCCTAAGCACAAGACAGGTTTTGATTTAGACTGGATTTTTAAATAGCCCATCTGAGATGAATTTTGATTGCTAGTTGGGTTGGTCTTTGTTACTGAAATGACTAGAAAACCATGGGACCTACCTTAGATATCACTGGGGGGTGAGCAAGGGAGTCCTGATGGAGCTCACTGTAATAAAGTAGTTGGAGAAAAATGAAGCTTTTTTGATGAAATAGTTATATAGAGTTTAAGAAGATTTAATACGCATTTTGACTGACAGGGTATTATGAGAAAATAAGGATAAAGATTTTAAAAGGCTAGTAAATAAAAAGTTAATGTCAAACCAAATATATCATTACAATTAAAAACGTGTTAAGTCAACAGGTAGTCATTGTTTTGTATTTTTAATATAAAAGAAATAGACAGTTATAAATTGAAAATCTCAGCTTATTGAACTGACACAGAAAATATGGTAATTATTTTTATGATCACATTTTTCTTTGCATTAGAAAGATAGTCACCAAAGGAGTCCTTTTAGAGGGCTACATTTCCCAAAGAAGTTCTATTGTCTAATAAATGGATCTGTGGAGGAATGGCTAAGAATCATCAAATTTTAAGAGTTACAACTAATTTAAGATCATATGTAAAGAGCAATAATATTTTATGTTATGATAAGCCAAAATGAAAATGAAGCTAAAAATGATTTCATCAATTTACTCACAAACTCTCCATAACATGACAATCTCATATTTTATTATTATTATTATTTGCCACATATCTACTTAATGGCAGAGAGATTTGAGACAATGAAAGGAAATGTTGACTACCTCCTTGACATTGGGAAAGGCAGTTTGGCAAGTAGAACCTAGCAACTAGAGTCTGTAATTCTCGATTTTATGCCCAGATTAGAAGCCAATTTTTAGTGACCCATATAATTTGCTTATCCCTCAGCACCTTATGTTTGATTCTTCACCATTTATCTTTCAGGGTACTGGGCAAATGTATGATCTGGGCTTGATGTTTTATAACCCTGGGGGGCAAGCAGGGATATACTTAAAGCACACACTAATAGGTAAACCCCCTTTGCCTTTAAATTCCAAATTCCGGGATTTATTTCTGCCAGCACAATGGCAGGTGCCAGTGAGAAAAAGCAAACAAACCCGAATGGTGGTAGCAGTCTCGCCAACCTTGCCAGGAGTGTTCCCTGTAAATACCACCATGGAACTCTTGCATGCCAAGCAAGGCTAAATACAGTTTCTTTCCTGACAACGCACAATTCATCACAGAGCTAATTGGGAAGAGAGTTTAAGGCCTTCTAATGAAAGCCTGTTTTCAGTAGTAGAGGGTATTGGTCTGGAGAAACTCTACGAATCTTGGTATCTCTCTCTTCCCTATAGAAGACCCAAAGAGAGATGAAACTGTTCACGAGCTTGGGAGAGAAGCTAGTGATGCATTAAAACCCACACTTTTCCCACTTCTCTATTCCTGCTGCCTCTGCTGCTGCTGCTGTTCCTGCCAACACATACGCTCCTCACCCCCATGGAGGGCCCCTACTGCCAGATCTCCATCCACTGCCACCACAAGCAGAACTCATGCCTCCATTGCACCTGTCTTATGTGGCTCTCCCAGCAACATCCACCTGTCTATAAACAACTCTGGGGGGACCTTGGAACAAGCCAAAGATGACACCACACCACGGGCAATTTATTGGTGGCCCCTTGTGCAGAGATGAGATCTTTATAAACAAGAGACCAAATGAGGAACATCAGCAATACCTCTTGTGAGCCCGCGGATTTAATTGCCATCCTACAACCGTGGGGATGGACTCTGTGCCTCATTAATGGAGAGGGTACTGCAGTTCCTTTGTTCTAGAGAATTTCAGCCAGAGTGGTCAATGAACAAAAAATTGAAATATTTCCTAGAGCTGATACAAAAAGGGAAGAAGACAGTGGAGTTGTTTAACTGTTATAGGAATTAGAGAAATAATAAGTAGATCCAAGAAGGTACTTGGACAGAAATTTAAAACAAAGTTGTCTTCTGTGGACAATACTATGGAGATTTCTCAAAAAACGAAAAGTAGAACTACCATTTGATCCAGCAACCCTAGTACTATGTATCTACCCAAAGGGGAAAAAATCATTATATAAAAAGATACTTACACTCATATGTTTATTGCAACATGATTTACAATAGCAAAGACATGGAATCAGCCTAGTTGTCCATCAATAGATGATTAGATGATGATTAGATGATTAGATAAAGAAAATTGTATACACACACACACACACACACACACACACACTGGAATACTACTTAGTCATAAAAAGAATGAAATCATATCTTTTACAGTAACATGGATGGAGCTGGAGGCCATTATCTTAAATGAAATAATTTTGAACCAGAAAGTCAAATACTGCATATTCTAACTTATAAGTGGGAGCTAACTAATATGTATGCAGGGATATCACATGTAGAATAACAGATGCTGAGGACGCAGAAGAGTGGAAGAGTGGTAGGAGGGTGAGGGATAAGAAATAATGGGTATACTCTACATTTTCTGGGCAATGGTTACACTAGAATCTAAGACTTTAGCACTACACAATATATGCATGTAACAAAACTGCACTTGCACTCCTTACATTTATACAAAACAATTAAAATAAAATGGGGTCTTCTAAACATGAGCCGCAGAAATTCGGCGGCCAGAAGCTTAGAAACCCCAAATGCCCAATATTCATAGGCTGTGCCTCAGTACTGATTTCTTATCTTTTCAAGGTCTCTGCTCTGCCCAAGCGCCCAGTCTCATAGTGAACTGCAACAATACAGTTGAGTATAGTATTGAGTATTGACACATTGAATATAGTACTCAATGACTATTTGCCAAATTGGATTGAATTGTCAATAATTTGTTCAACCCTGAAGCACCATTGCACTAGCATAGAGAAATCATGCTCTTCTGAATAGAAAGAGACAGACTTAAATTACAGAAGGGGATTTGGCTAGGATAAAAGAAAATTCTTCTTTGATGGTGAGGAATATAGAACACTGGATGAGTGGTAGAACCACCATCTTTATATTTTTTAAATATATTTTTTCCTAACAAACCATTGAACACAATCTCCTACACAGGGAATGTAGGAATACATGAAACTCAAAGACAGTAGTTTATTTTTCTGATGACCTTTTTCAAAGGTGTCAGTTCATAAAATGTCATATTGGCCTGATGCCCTGAAAATTTGGCTTAGTGACCAGAGTGTCACTAAGTGGCCCTGACTGCTTTGTGAAAGATGTTCTAGATTGCTTAAAAAGATCAGATGGTCTCACTCTGTCACCTAGGCTGGAGTGCAGTGATGTGATTATAGCTCACTGCTATCTCAAACTCCTGGGCTCAAGTGAACTTCCTGTCTCAGCCTTCCAAGTCACTAGGACTGCTGGTGCATGCCGCCACACTCAACTAATTTTTTTTACATTTTTTGTAGAGGCAGTGTCTTGTTATGTTGCCCAGCCTGGTCTTGAACTCATGGCTTCCAGTGGTCCTCTTGCCTTGGCCTCTCAGATTGCTGGGATTACAGGTGTGAGCTACTGCACCTGGCCAGGACCTTTCTTAATAAACTAAATGAAGTCTTCTTTTGAGAATAAGACCAAAGATCCAGATTTCAGGGGCGTCACTTTGAACACACATGCATATACACACATTCAAAAAATAGAATGTTTCTCAATTATTCTGGCTATTCTCTTTAGCATTATAAGGAATAATTTTTGGAGAAGAAGAAGTATGCAGCAATACTGGGGCATCAAAATGAAAGCTATGTCAGGGACGGCCTATGTGCAAAGGACCCTGTGCAGCTTAAAGTTTGGGGCCATAGGTTTGCCTTTCTTTAGGAGCTTTTTAATGTGATAAAAATAGAGTCTAGAAGATGAAATAAAGTACAGAGTTCATGGATTCATTGGATAATTTAAATCTTGTGTTTTAGAATGAAACCAGCTATGAAGGTATGACTTATAGGATATTTCACAGTGGAATTCCAATAGAACTGTTTTGGGAGATTAAATGATTAGGCTCATACCCCTGAAAGCCACATTTTAAAAGATCAGAGGTTTAATCATTGCAATACTTGTGCATCCGATAAAAGTATATTTAAGTAAAGGTGTCTCATTTAGAAAGCTATTATCAAGAGTGTTTCAATATTTTCATGAAAAATTTTACTTTAAGGGTGTAAGTTTAGAATATGAGTTTGGAGGATATAATGAGAAGTAACTAATTTCCCCTGGATCGCATATCTACTAAAAAGATCTACACTTAAGAAAACTGTCTCCAATGCATATAGTAAAGGATCTAAAAGGTATAATATGAAAGACCCTAGTACATAAGGATATCTTAGTATGAAATAAAAAAGTACCAATTTGAAATTTTAAAAGTGAATGGTTTTACAAATATTAGCACTTCATTCATATGTTGCTTATTTTTTGTCATATGAGAAAATTAAATATGGGGACAATGGAAACACATTACATTCAAAACTATTCATTTAAAAATATTCTTCTGGAGTTTTATGAAAATATATTTGCTATTATTTGGATATTTTGATAAATGCTATACTCTATAAGATAACCTTCATGTAAACTGGGTTGTCTAGATTTGAAGCATAGAAACATAGTTTGCTTTTTGAAAATAATACTTTCTGTTGTCTGTTCATTTCTTCTTAATGAGGGTTTTTCATATTTAATAAGGTCTTGGCACATTTTGAAAACCATATGTATTTAAGTTCTAAGACCACAGCATTTCATCTTCTCCATGAAGCCTCTTCAGTGTGAGGGCTTCCTGCTGACACGCGAGAGCATTTCTGGCTTAACACTTTTGGTATATGGCATCATTCTCTCTTGTATTATGGCTTATTTCTAATGGGTGATGGAGTTTGGAATCTAAGTCCCAGTGTAGTAGACATTATAGACTTAACTCGACCACTTTCCCATTTTTTTCTTATGTAAAATTCTCGTCTTTGCAATATTATAAAACAGAATGCTTCCTGAGACAGGGATCATCTTTTTCTGTATCTCCCGTAGAACATAATGTTATGCTGAGCATAAAGAAAGACTCAGGAAATACTGGGTGGCCACATGAGCCGAATGAAGTTGTTTTATGAGCTAGAGGGAACCAGTTCAGAAAAAATCACTACTAAGCTATAGTGCACATAACTTTGCATATATAACTACATATATATGTATGTATATATATCATTAGCTCATTGAGGAAGTAGAAGAGTAAATATTCTGCCTAATTTCATCTATGAACCCTATGAGGTATGGAGGTAAACACTGAATTATTCCCATTTAGTGAATATGAGAAATGAAAATCAGGCAAAAAGATTCATGCATTTGCTCGAGATAATATAAATTGGTTTTGGTCTGCAGCCTGGTCCCTAGTATTCCTCATACTCAGCTCAGTATTTTATCCCCATGATCACACTGCTACTTTTTAGATGTCAAAGATTTTCATATATTTGAGCCCTAAGTGAAGAAAAATGACAAGGTGGATAAGAAAATGAATTTCAAGGTAACCAGATCATCTGAGCATCTGTTATTTTTTTCGAAGTTCTTACCGTCATTGTGAAAGCATGCACAATAGAACTGTTCAATGCTAGATCATCTGGTCTTTTCTGGTAGACCACACGGTAGTGGGAGATAATGCCATTGGGTGATTCTGGCTTTGTCCAATTCATCAGAACTGAATGAGCACCAGTGGCTTGAGCCCAAGGAGCTGGAAGATCTTGAGGAGGGGCTTCCGGAGTTCGTACTGATGACCACAGACTCTCCACTGAGCCCCTGGAGTTATGGGCTCTGACCCGATATTCATAGATTGTAAACGGCCTCAGAATGTTTGCAACATCGGTAAATTCAAGGGATCCTTCTGACCAGACAAACAAAAGAGACTCCTCTTCAAAGCCAGCAGGACGTCTGAAAAGAAACCAAGCAGGCAACCAGTGACAGCTGCACACTTCAAAACAAGGTTTGTAGATGGAGTAAGACATTGCTTTTTATAAAAATTTGTTATCAACTCAACTGTTCAGCTGCTCTTTCCTGGTGTCATGATACAGGAAAGACCAGATGGAGGAGTACACCAGAGGCCTGACTCAATATCAATTTTTAAAAATGCAGTTCATACACACCCACACGCAGACACACACACACACACACAACTGATAATAGAGAAATGGATATACTTGATAGAAAACAAGGAAAATACAAATAAAATATTAAAAATATAAAAAGTTAAGCATAATACATAATCACATTTTATTGTATTATCTTCCAGATATTTTTTCTTAAAAACAAAATATGCAGTACAAAGCAACATATTATTTAAACATTAAAAAAACACAGAAGCATATTTTAAACAGTATTAACACATTTTATGTATTTCCTAGATTTTTTTATGCTTGTGTGTGCCTGCAATGCATATGCAGTTATATTGGGGTTTTATCTTTTACACAACTAGAACCAGAGCATATTCAATTATTAGAGGCTGATATTATTGGGAATCTTTACTTTTCTATGGTAGATGGACTGTAGTAAGGGCCCCACGCTGTTTGTCCCCCTGTATCCACACCTTTTATTAGTATGCTTTCACATTCACTCTGAGCTTGGCCATATGACTTTCTTTGGCCAAGGGGACAGTAGCAAATATGATGGCTGCAGAGACTTAAAAAGTGTTTGCACGTTGAGGCTGACCCTCTTGCTGCTCTTGGATCACTGTGTGAAAAAGCCTAGGCTAGCATACTGGAAGACAAGGAACGATGAAGAGAAACCCATAGTTTGTATCCTCTTTTACACAGCACAATGCTATCTTGCATTTGTTTTCAGGATGTTTAAAAAGCATTTTAAATTCACTTTCCACATGTTACTTTCTCTTCATTTGAATTTTTTCTTCTCTAATTAAACCATAATCTCTCAAAGCAAGGACTATTCTTTCTTCTATATCAAGACCATTCTTTCTTATATATTTTTTGACACACTCCTCACTTAAAGGAGCTCATAGTTAAGTAGAAGAGATAATATGTGCGAATTAATGAAAATAGCATGATAAGTAATAGAATAGGAATCTGCTCTGGAGATCTTTAAGTGGCAAAAGTCAAATTATTTTTAGATGTTTCTTCCAAAACATAGTACACTAAAAAAATTCTTTCCACTCCTTGAGAATGGGATTATTTAGTCCCATCTTTGGATTTTGTTGATATTAAAACTAGGGCCATGCATACTCTCTCGGTACTAAATATATACAGCCTTACACATCTAAGTAAAAGAAATGGAATTGTCAGTTGTTGGGATGGCCCTGAATATTTTATATTTCATTTGGAACAGTTCTGTGCTCATCCAGATGTAAACTCATGATGCAGATCTGATAGAAAGGGAAGTTCCTGAGAAATTGTGGTTGGCATATCTCTATATTCCCAGCATCTGAGCCCAGTAAGTGTTCAATAATTTTTTTTCAAGTGAATGACTACAAGGCATATAATTCTATGGCTTTTCTGCATCTTTGCCTCTTCGCCATCAGCTCTTATTTTCTATTAGAAGGTATTCTAAGTTGGGGAAGATTGTAACCAAGTTATGAACCCTCCTCCTTCAGCTCCCTCTCTAGTTGAGAAGAGAGTGATGAATACTCAATATTTTCCAGGCTGTTAGGGGTATTTAATTAACACACTCCTCAGATGCTGGAAAATTCACATGCTGCCATATCAGATTAACCAACTTCATCAATGTAAGGGGTTATTAAGGCAAAGTAAATGATAGTACCTTTCACAAAAAGGCAGAGTATGTAAAATATCTGGCTTTGGGAATTTGATGATCCTCAAGTTGATAAATCATTATGACCTAAGTATAAGCAATGACAAGCTTCCTGCTGGAGGCTATCGAGGCTTCATGGATACCACTCAATGACCTGCAATTACAGGTCGGCAGCCCACCTCATTATTACCCGCTACCATGCATAGACCAGATTCTGCACTCAGTGTAGGTTTGCAGGGTTTGGCCTTTGTGCTTGCAGCAGATATCAGGTACCAGGTGTGTCATTGGGAGGGATCCATTCTAATGAGAACCACAGGGCTCATAGCCAAGGACTCTTCTCTGTGATTTTTAAAAAGATGTTTGCTAGAAACACAATACAGCAAACAAGCCTATGATGGTCTATGGGAAAGTAACATTTTCTATTTTGTCTGGCTTCAATCTTTCTATGACAATTCAATTAATTTTTATTAAATTCTCATGAATTCCCAAATTGAGAGGTAGTCATGGATTTTATTTTTTTTTTATTTTTTATTTTTGATTTGGAGTCTCACTCTGTCGCCCAGACTGGAGTGCAGTGGCCGCTCCCAGCCACTGCAGCCTCGACCTGCTGGGCTCCGGTGATCCTTCCGCCTCAGCCTTCCAAGTAGCTGAAATTACAGGCATGCGCTACCATGCCTGGCTGATTTTTTGATTTATTGTAGAGATGAGGTCTCGCTGCCCAGGCGGGTCTCAAACCCGTGGGCTCAGGCAATCCACTCACCTCAGCCTCCCAAAGGCGCGGGATTACACGCTGGGCCACCGAGCCCAGCTCATGGATTTTATAAAGCAGACATTCTTAAAAATTTGCCTCAAAGTGTATATTTTAAAAATATACACTGGTTAAGAGATTAAGTAGTATGTTAGCCTCAAGTTTATCCACCAGAACAATTAAAAGATGCAACCTGGTTAAGTATTTCCTATCAATATTTAGTACTTGATAAATTAATATCACCGATAGGTAAATGTTCTATCTGTAGTGCTAAAAGACAGTATCTCTTTATGTCCGAATACATTTTGAACAGAAGTGGTTGAGTAGACCACAATTATTTCTAATCATTTAAGATTTAGGCTTCACATGTTTATTTAACTGGATGTGTTCTCTCCTGAATAGTCTATATTCAAAGAAATCATATTTTCAGTTCTCTCTGAATAGCCAAATGGTTATTCTTTGCTTAAGCTCATTTGGGAAATATTTTAGTAATGCATTTTTTCCAACTAGAGTTCATATAAGTTTGCCTAACACTAAGGAAAAACAAAAATAAGTATGAAAACTATAAACTATATGTTTTAAAAGGCATTCAAACTTCTGCTGTCTCAATGTAGAATAATCTTAAGAGGTCCTTACTCCTTCTCTCCCCTCCAGCAATTGTCACTACTTATCTTCAAAAGCATTTGGAACAAAATACTGGAACTCAATGCAGTTCCCATGACAGTTTTAAGATTACAAAATTGGCCGGGCTCGGTGGCTCAGTCTGTAATCCTGCGCCTTTGGGAGGCTGAGGTGAGTGGATTGCCTGAGCCCACAGGTTCGAGACCCGCCTGGGCAGCGAGACTTCATCTCTACAATAAATAAAAAAATCAGCCAGGCGTGGTAGCACGCGCCTGTAATTCCGGCTCCTCGTAAGGCTGAGGCAGAAGGATCACCGGAGCCCAGCAGGTTGAGGCTGTGGTGGCCGGAAGCAGCCACTGTACTCCAGTCTGGGCGACAGAGTGAGACTCCAACTCAAAAAAAAAAAAAAAAAAAAGATTACAAAACTGCCAGCTCCACCCTATGAAGAATATTAAAAATACTCTGAATTTAAATAAATAGCCAGAAACACCTGTAGTGAGGACATAGGTTGCAGGTCCTGGCTCTGCCACTTAGTTCAATGACTTTGGGCAAAGTTGCCTATGTTCTCTAGTTTCCATTTCATTTTGAAACTGGAGTTAATAACCATACCAGTTACCTTAACAACCAGAATTCTTGTAATAATTAAAGCATATAAAAATTGCTAGGTAAAATGCAATACACTATGCAAATGAATTTATCACAGAGAGATGACGGCCAAAGCTGTTTTTAAGAATACAGTTGGCAGTTGTGTAGAGGCTGCATTGAACAGGGAGGTCATCCCAACAGTCCACAGGAGAATAAATATACATAGATGCTGAATTATGTTGCTCGTAGAGGAAACGGAAACACAGGTGATTTACAAATTGTGTTATGAAGGTTGAAGCATCAAACTTTGTGGCATGGGTGAATGCTCTGGTGTTGAAGGAAATGATGTCAAAGATATTACAAAATTTTAAGACAATCTTTTTTTTTTTTGAGTTGGAGTCTCACTCTGTCGCCCAGACTGCAGTGCAGTGGCCGCTCCTGATCACCGCAGCCTCGACCTGCTGGGCTCCGGAGATTCTTCCACCTCAGCCTTCCGAGTAGCCGGAATTACAGGCATGCGCTACCACACCCGGCTGACTTTTTGATTTATTGTAGAGATGAGGTCTCGCTGCCCAGGCGGGTCTCGAACCCGCGGGGTCAGGCAATCCACTCACCTCAGCCTCCCAAAGCGCGGGATTACAGGCTGAGCCACCGAGCCCGGCTGACAATCTTTTTAAAACTCTTAGTGACTTACCATACTTACCACTCACCTGCTAATTATCCAAAGGATTCACTTTCTGAAATTTGTTTTAAAATTATCTTAAATTATTATTATTATTGTTTTCATTATTAGAGAAGGGGATCTCCTTTGTCACCCAGGCTGGAGTGCAGTGGCATGATCATAGCTCACGGCAACCTCAAACTCCTGGGCTCACACGATTCTCCCACCTCAGCCTGCCAAGTGGCTGGGACTAGCAGTGTGTGCCACCATTCCCTGCTAATTTGTTTATTTATTTTTATTTTTTGTGGAGACGAGGTCTCTCTATGTTTCTCAGGTTCCTCTCTAGCTCCTGGGCTCCGGTGATCCTCCTGCTTCAGCATCCTGAGCAGCTGGGGTTATTTTTTACATGACCCTTGTGCCCCATCCCCCAATTCACCCAATCTTGCCCTGAACAACTTTTTTTTGTTGGTTCCTTGGATGAAAAAGGTCCACAAAGGGAAACATTTTGTTGATATGGAAGAGGTGAAATAAAAAGCAGCAGAAGCACTAAAAGGCATCAAAATTGACGAGTTCTAAAACTGTTTTCAGAAATGGAAAAAACATCTCAGTGGTACTACATCAAACAGAGAGTACTTTGAAAGTGATTGAAGTTTAAACATGTAAGAATGAATATGGAACCAACTGCGGTGCCCATCAAAACAGGACTGGATTTTTTTAAATGTGCTACATATACACAATGGAATATTATGCAGCCATAAAGAAGGGCAAACATGTGAACTTAACAGCAACTTGGATGGACTTAGAGTTTATGAAACAGATCTATCACAGACACAAAGAACAGAGTACCACATGTTCTCACTCATAAGTGGACTCTGAACATTTACCATAACACTATAAGAAAGGGATTGGCAGCAGCGAGATACTGCCGGGGTGGGAAGGGGGACACAACATCAATAAGGGTACCTGATCTCAAACCAGGCAAAGAGGGACTAAAGGGAGGCTCAAACTTTACCTGTACAATGACCACTTGTATACCTATCCTGAATTGTACTCTATAGCTTTAAAAAATTTTTTAAAAAGAATAAATACACAATTTTTTAGAAATGAATTCCAGCTTTTTTGGGTCTCCACTCATATATCTCTTATCAACTGCCCCCACCCCCAAATTGCAGAACATCATGGAAAATTTGATTCCTTTTATGTAAAAGAAAATACAAAGCTAGAATATCAATGTTAATATATTAAAATTAATAGTGTCACTTCCTTGATGGAAATTATATATGTCATGGTATGTCATAAGAAGGAATCTTTTTACCTTAGTAATCTTCTGTACTACTAAAACCTTTTCCCAACAAATGTATTTATTTTACAATTTAAATAGTTATTAAATTTTTGTTTTGTAAGGCTTAGTCTCCATGACATGAACTTCATGAAGTCTTCCATGAATATTCTAGACAGAGTGAATTCCTCTCTCCTCTAAGTTTTCTGGTAAATATTTCTATTTTTCAATTATATTGCACTCTTTTATTTATTTAGTTTGTCTTATATCTCTCACTGTCGTGAGGTTAATTGGTAATAGGGTTCAAGTCTCATAGATAGATCTTTATATCTCCCTCAGTAGATATGTCACTCTCTCTCTCTTTCTCTGTCTGTCTCTTAATATCAACATCAATTTCTATCTTTCCACACAACAGAATTTGAATTATATAAAAATTCCTTTGCTTTTGATTCAAAACTCACCTTTTCTTAATTAACTCAATCAGCTTAATCATCCATTCTATAAAATTGTTTTCATTTCCTTGCTAGGAATAGCCTTCTATATTGTACATCCTTCTAGACTATTACAGATTTTATTCTTTAAAACCTTACTAAATACTCAGAAGGAAACTTCATCATTTGTTCTTATTTTTATATTGTACACAGGGGTGCTTGTGTGTATTTTTGTCTTTCAATGTATATTGATCAAATACTTTTATTTATTTAAAAAGAAAGCTCATGAGATTAATAAACCCCACACATTTTTGTCTCCATTAAAATGGAAGCTCTTAGTGGGAAGAGACTATTTTATTCTGTGTTTTGCAAAGTCCTAAGGTAACGTGCTTGTTGGATTTTACAGATGAAAGTGATGAGAATTTTGCCATTAACAAGGTTACAGATATAAGATAAAGAAGGAATATTAAGGAAATTTCATTATACAAGCCTAACTCACTGTGAGAAGGAAGCAAATACCCAACATGGCCTTGTCTATATCCTATCAATGAACAGGCTGCAAAACACTAACTTAAATGTTGTCTCTATTTTTTATTTAAAAAAAAAAACTTTGTGGCAAATTTCTGTGTGTGTGTGTGTGTGTGTGTGTGTGTGTGTGTGTGTGTGTGTGTGACTTACATGTACTCAACAAAGTAGCCTAAGTTAACAGGTACATTAAGTAGAATCAATCATATGAACAGTTTGTTCTTACTAGGTAGGTGATTTTGCTTCGTTTTTTGAAGTTCTAAACATTTTCTCTCTTTCATAGGGCAGGCACTCTTAAATACGATAATATCTAGAGGCGACATTTAAACAATAGAAGAAAATTACAGAAGAGAAAATGATTTGGGGAGTTGGTGAGAAGAGTGACAAGCATTTTTAAATGAAATTGGTAAGTTGGCCTCCTACAATTTAATGAAAATATCTGCATAGGCCAAACCCTATCTTTGGTTTGAGCTAAATGTATTTCCTTTGGAGGCGCTAGAAGAAAGAGGAGGCAAATGATGAAGCAGAAATTACATGCCATAACCTCCTCAGAAATACTGCAGGCTTGTGGCTATAACTATATAAGGGGCTCTATGTAGTCTCAGAATGAAAAAGAACTATGTGTCTACATTCTATTTCTGTCCTTACAAATTTCTGATTTTTTTTTTGCAGCTATCTAAGAAAAATTTGATATTGTTGTTGTCTAAGCACATTTAAACTTCAGCCGAAATAACTGCCAAGTGATTCATGCCTATGTAGGTGAATATAACGATTGTATCTGGAGCCCCAGTGCGCCATTTTCATTTCACTTTAAATAAAAA
The DNA here is from genome assembly GCA_027257055.1 of Cephalopachus bancanus. NCBI lineage: Eukaryota > Metazoa > Chordata > Mammalia > Primates > Tarsiidae > Cephalopachus > Cephalopachus bancanus. Next base: position 3,527,080 of record JAPVLO010000079.1, read on the forward strand.
ACAAAATGTATCTATGTCAGTCAGTGCCCTTCTGCTGTACTCAGAGGTATCAAACAGGCTACAATTATGATTGTGAAGTGATTGTGTCACATTGGAGGAAGGTTTATTGCTTTTGAGTCTGCTAGGCAGTAACACATTCTGTTTCATATTACTCTTTATATCATTGTTTGGCTGTGACTAGAATAATCAAATGCCATCAAATGCTGTCAAATTCAATTTACAGTATTTTTCATTGAAGCGGGCTTTCTGCATTATATTTCCTGTTTTCCCTTTCTATAGCTGCCATGGAATAGTCACTGTAATCACGAGCTTTATTTACAAAACCAACAGTGTGAAGCCACGTCCTGCTCTATAACAGATACTTTATTTCCCTTTATTCAGAATAGGAATTTGATGTGCTTTTCTCATACAATTAGCATTAAGTAGATGAAAGAAAACTATTTCAAGAGGATGGGCATTTTAGAGCCTGCACTAATGTGCTTAACATAAAATATAAATTCACATAAGCCATTTTTACATGTTCATGTGTATTTGAATCAGAAATACTATTCCTCAAATTAATGTCTGCTAAGGAGAAATTTGGCTTGCTCCTTTATGGAGATGTCATTTACATAACCAGAAATACAACAATATTTTCTCCTTTTATAATTATTCTACGAACCCTTAGTTCAACACTGAAGACTGATCTGAATCAAAGGGTTTCAATATCTAAAGTTATAAGAGGAGCCTGAATGAAGTTTCAGGGCATAGGACCGAACAAGGGAAGACCTGAGACTGCCAGAGAGACTGAAAAAGGATGCTGAGGAGGGGGATGAGGATCTGAGAAGAAACGTGTTGGGCTTTGCAGGCCTAATGTAAATACATTGCTGTTGAAATGGGGGTTTCAATCTGCAACTTCTGTATGTCTGCCAGTGTCTATGTTTTCGGTCTTAGATAGGAAGCTTTCAGTTAACAGGCTCTCTGCCCCTGTGATCCTACTTGCATTTCACTTTCTCCTTCTCTCCTCCTCTCTTTCCCACTGCCTTCTCCTCTTCCCCCTCCCTTTCTCATTAACTCTATTCTCTCCTTCACTCCTTCTCCTCTCTCCCATCTCATGCCTTCCTTCCCTCTTCTCCCAACCCACACTCATTATTTATTTAAAGAAAACATTAATTTAAAGCAATGTTCTGGATTTCGCAGCTACCTGGATGGAACTAGAGTCTATAATACTGAGTGACCTCTCACAGAAACAAAGATCAGAATATCACATGTTTTCACTCATATAATGGACCTTGAACATCCAATGTAATACTATAAGAAAATGACTGATGGTACTGGGAAATTATGGGGGGGGGATGGGATTAACAGTAGCTAATATCTATCTGGGACTGGGAAAACACCTCTTATCAATAGGGTGCCTGAATGAAACGTAATTGTACACCTAACCCTTAACTGTACCCTACAAAACGATAATAAAAAATACTGATTATAAAAAAAAAAAAAAAAAAAAATAAAGCAATGTTCATGTTGATCAGGTGAAGACTAAGTCTCTTCAAACCAAAATGCCTACAGTCTTATCTCTCTTCCTCTCATCTCTGTCTTCTTTCAGTCTGTCTCTTCTTCTTTTCTCATCCCTTCTCTTTTTCTTTCTTTTCTTTCTTTTAGGTAGATGCACTTAATACATTCTTCACATGATGGTGAAAACAAGCTGCAGTAACACCATCTAACCAATGGAGTGGAGACTCAATAAAAAAGAACTGGAGAGTGGAGCCACTCTTTCTGCATCTAAAAAATACCATCTTTGTAGGATGAAAGAGACATTTTCAATCTTTATATAAGTGATGAGAAATATTAGAATTTTTGTCTCGGATCTGGTTTCTCTTCTGGAAAGACTATGTTCTCTTGGTCAGTGAGCTTCTCGCAGATTTTTCTACTACTTCACCAAACATAAAGCTATGTTGGCTATAAGATCTCAGCTAGCAAACAGAGCTCAATCAGAAATATTGTATAGCAATTCTGGCTTTTTTCCTTAGATAATGTATAAAAGTTTGAGCGCCAGTCTTAGTCCCCACCAGTGGGTGCTCCAAAAAACATGAACTCCCATCCTTTTCCTTACTTATGAAAGTAGAAAGTGTATTGGATTTTGTAGTCCTGGAACAGTACACATTTTTTAATAACTAAAAATAATAGTACCATTTACTCTTACCTGTGAATAAAGTAGTTGTTGATAACTCCATTTGGTTTTTTAGGTGGCATCCACTTAATCTCTATGCAAGCTGGCCCCAGTGCCTTAAGAATGGGAGCATTAAGCTCCATTGGGGCTGCTTCAGATGTTTTGACAAACACCCTACTGCTAACTCCACAACCTCCTGAAAAAAGAAAAACCAAAGTCTTCAGTTATTTGTCAGGCAGAGAAAGAGTTATATATGCATATACTTAAGGATATCATAAAAAGGATATCATATGCATATGCATAGGGATATCATGAAAATTATTTTATCTGAACTTTGTATACTTTTACATACATTCTTGTATACATAAATATATATATTTTCTTGACAGTACTATAATATATATAATATATATATATTATATATATATATAATATATATATATTTTCTTGACAGTATTTTCTTGACAGTTTCTATAGGATTTGAACTTTTAAATAAAACATTAATTCTGGAAATCCCATTAATTAATCATATATTTATATAGGCATAAACAAAACATATGCTTGTCTGAAGTTTCTTTAGTTTATTGCAATCACTCTAAACAGAAAGTGAGAATGCACTTGAATTTCACAAATGTGTTACCTACACATCTTGAATGCTCTTAATAATGTTTTATTTTTCCTAATATTTTAAATTAATGACCATTCTTCAAACACACAGGAGTCAATTAATCTGAAGGATATTGTACTTCCATAGCACACTTTCAGGGACACGGAGGTGCAGAAGCTGACTTAAATCAATAAAACATTAATTTAAAGCTGTTTTCATGTTGATCAGCTGAATACCAGGTCAGAGCAAGCAATACCCTTTGAACAAAAATGCCATGGTCTGTTTTGTAGAGACAGGTGAACAGACTGACTTGCAACTTCTGATATGAATTCAGTATAGCAAAACTGCAGACTCTTAATCCTAACTAACTCTGGGAACCAGGATTCATTTGGAAACAGAAGTTCCTAATGATGTGTAAAACAGGAGTTCCAACTACACACTGAGTATATGGTTGGTAAGTTTCCTTAACATCAAGTGAAAAAAAATGTTTTGTTCACCAATATGAGTTATATCTTTACTTAGCAATGAGGTGTTTTATATTATATAACATATATCATGATACCACATATATGATATATTAATATAGCCATATCCATCCATTTCTACATTTAATGTTAAATAAAATCATATGCAACACTCTTGATTCCCTGTTCTCCCCTCTCAAATCTCAGTGTACATGTAACCAATTATCCATTTGGAGGGATGAAGGGAATGGGGGAGTCTCTTCCTTAAGACAACACAGATAGATGATAATTTCACCAACCCCAGCCTAAGCCATGAAGCACAAGGTGATGGTTTGTTTACATGAAATAGCATTCAAAGGAACACTGTAAAGTATGTAAGATTCATTTGGGTGTAATTCAACTTTTAAATAACTTCTGATTTCCCCCTCCTGAATATAATTTAAGTAAAACCAAGGGAAATACATTTTTTGTGAAATTTTTGTAATACTCATTTTATTTTATATTACCAATGACTCCTTTGTGTGAGCTAGGTGTTTGTCTTTTAAAGGGCCTTATAAAACAAGACTTTGCAAACCACCATTTTGATATATTTAAATATTCATGATTTAATGTGCAGAAATGCATAATGCTTCACTTGATGGCAGGCTCTGATTTTTCTGGGTAAACAGTCCACTACAAATAAGAAATGAAATGTTAGTCTTTGTATTTGGACTGCGAATCTATTCCTTTTTAATGAATCTTTTTTTTTATGAAATACTTTTTTATAAAATCTCAGATCAAGTGTCTTAAAGACATTCACCATTTTGACATGCTTGTATCCTTATCTCATACTGTGTGAATGGAGTCAAATTTTCCAGAAGGATGGACTGATGATGACCAACAGATAAGGTCAGAGGTGTTGCACTTCCATCATTGAGTAAGATATTGTACTCCACAGGAATTTTGGGGATGAGGATCCCTTTAAAGAGAGAGAGAGAATGGTTATACAGAAGGTTATCCTTTAAGAACAATGAGTATTAAACATTCTTGTAATTGAAAGTAGTTCTATTCAAAGATATATTCTACTGGAAAATAAAAATAAAGGCACCTTTAACTTAAAAAATATAAAGGAATTAGATATGGTACTATATATTTTTCCTGGGCTTACTTGCTCTTAAAGTTCATAAAAAAAACACCAATTTTGCCTGTGACAATAATTTTTCTGTAGAGCATTGTATATGCATCTTGTCTGACATGGATCCTTGACATAATAGCCCATAAAATATACAAATCATGGTCTACCTAGATAATTCCCAGTGCATTAATTATTGAGTCAGGACAGTTCACTGTCAGTGAGACTTATGGACCTAAATACATACGGAATTTGGGCTCCTATATTGTCATTTTTCACCATTGCTTCCTAAAGAGAGGAGGTCTTGTCATTTTAACTTCTCTTCACAATCTATTCTTGTAATTAAATGCCTGCTAGGTTTTATTTGATCTTGAACAATATGAATACTTTTTCAGGGAGAGAATATGAGCTTTGAATGAAGAATAAAATGGAGCTTCCTATTAAATTTTCTCCCTAATCTGAGAGTTTATAACACTTACAGGTTTAGTTCTTACCTTTGTAGTACTTAAATAAGTCTGTCTTTACTCTAGAAACAATGGAATCTACAGACATTACTGAGAAAACAGCATAGAGTTCAATGATCTAAGAAAGATGAGGTCTAAAAAATAAACATGGCTTTGTTTTTGTAGATGTAGCCTCAATATTTAAAATGTGGAGGGGCTAGTACAAACCAAAAATGGTCAGGATTTTGTGTAGGATAGATGAAAAAGAAGTCTCTCAAGGAGATGCTGATCATCTTCAGAAGGATTGATCAATTTTTTTCCTCTGGAAAGGTGCTAGATTGTGCTAAAGTTGGCAACCCAGACTGAGACTTTTTATTATAAATTTAGAGCATCATAGCTAAACTGTTAAATGTATTCTAAAAGTTTGAACTACTATGATTCTATCAGTGGTTCCTATATTCTTATCTCTGGTTTTATATCTGTCCTGTATCCCAGATTTGTCTTTTTTTCAACAGTCTATTTCTATTAGTTATTCCACAGAGACCTAGATCTCAACAGGTCCAAAACAGAACTAGCTGTATTTTCTGCTCCCAAACCTGCTCTTTTTTCCCTTGGTTTCCTCTTCCAGTTAGTGATAATATCATCTCTCCATATCCCTGGACTACAGGCTTTAGAATAAGACTTTTAGAGTAGACCCTGCTTTCTTCACTTGCAAACTCAAGTGACCACTAAATCTTATGAATTATTTCTTTAAAAAATCTGGGCTTTATCTATACTCAGCAACAAGAAGATTTTGAAAGTGTAAACAAGAGCTAGCCTATATTTTAGGAAGATAACACTCCTGGCAAGTGAATGATTGACAACATGAGGGATGAGGTAGGGAGACCAGTTTAAAATTCATGGCTGCAGCAACAGAACAAACAAGAACCATCATCTCATTGTATCCCTGTATATGCCAGGCAGCACGCATTGTCTCATGTAATACTACTCGACTGTCAACTTCATAAACATCAGGGACTTTGCTCTCCCCATTGTGGTTCCAGGGCCTAGATTTTTGCATAAAGTAGCAGCTTAATAAATGTTGGTTGACTAAATAAATGAATGTACCCTCAGGACAATACTGGGTGGTAAATAATATTACCATTGTTTTTTAAAGATGAGAAAACTAATTCTCAGAGAAATTAAGAAACTTGTTCCAGATGGCACATTGATCAATTGTGAGGAAGCTAGGATTTGAACTCAAGCCCATCTGATAACAAAGTTTATCCCTCAGTATTTATGCACTTTTTTGATACTGGTGCCTTGGGTCGGACAACTGGGGAGCAAATGATAGTTTTGAGAAAACATGTACAGACAGGCAGAATACGTCTTGGAGACTGATTAGATGCAAGGAAACAGAAGTTGGATGAGTTAGGCTTACGACTGACAGAATAAGCAAATTATAGGGAGATATTTAAAGTTCTGAACACCCAACCTGAAATACATATATCCTGGATATTCATGGGCTTGTGTCAAAGTATATTCAGAGACAAGAATAAACTGTACAGCAAGTCTTCAAATAATGTTGTTTCAGTCAACATTATATCATTTTTATATATAGCTGGGACTACAGATGGCGCTATCACACACAGCTAATTTTTTTGACTTTTGTAGAGATGAGGTCTCAGTATGTTGCCCAGGCTGGTCTCGAACTCCTGGGCTCAAGCAATCCTCCTGTCTTGGTCTCCCAAAGTACTGGGATTACAGGTGTGAGACACTGTACCTTATCTTATTTCATTAATATTGATGAGAAAAAAAAATGATTCCTGGCTACAGCTACTGTTTGTGGAGTTTGCACATTCTCCCAAGCCTGTGTGGGTTTTCTCCAGGTGCTTTTGTTTCCTCCCACATTCTAAAGATGTGCCTGTTAAATGAATTGGCATGTCTGAACTGTCCCGGTCTGAGTGAGTGTGGAGCGCACCCTGTGATGGGATGGCCCTGAGCTGCCTGAATGGACTCTGGCCACCACAGCCCTGAACTGTAACAGGCATGTCATAAAATTAATAATTATCTTACTTGTTTTTATTATTCTTTCTTAAATGTGTGCATAGTTCACGTTTATTTAAATGTTTAATGTTAGAAGTGCTTTAGTCTTTATTTAAATGTTTGGTGATATTGTTGTGACCAGAAATAGGTCATAGAAACTTAACTCTTGCCTACATCAGGTAGCCTATGGTAAAACTGGTTTCCTTATACATCGTTTTGCTTAAAGTCACAGTTTCCAAGAACCTATTAACTATGCTAAGTGAAGACCTACTGTTGTTAGAATATCACTTTGATGTGCAAAATTGGGGAAACAGGATTTCTCTTCTGAGCAAGGGAAACCAGCAGAATCCCACTTTTCCTTGTTCACAATGATTGGGTGTTTTTCTTCCCAAAAGTCTAAAATTAGAAAAGTATATGTGTTGTGAGTGATTAGAACGTTTGCTAGCCAGTTAAAGAGAGAAAAACTCTAGTCACCTCAGTGTGAGCCAACTGTATGATAACAGCAAAAGCTTATGCCGATGGGCCAACATATTGAACAAATACTGTTCATAATGTAATCAAAAGACAACTTAATTTTAGTCTCTCGTTATTGATTCTTTTCCTTTTTAGAGACAGGGTCTCATTCTGGCACTCATACTGGAATGCAACCTTTAATTCCTGGGCTCAAGCTATCCTTCTGCCTCAGACTCCCAGGTAGCTGGAACTATGTGAGCCATCACGCTGGCTAATTTTTAAAAAAATTATTATTTTTTAAAGAGATGAAGGTCTTTCTATGTTGCTCAGGATAGTCTTGAACTCTTGGCCTCAAGCAATCTTCTCATCTCAGCTACCAAAGTGCTGGGATTATGGGCATGAGCCACTGCACCTGCCCTCATTAGTGCTTTAAAATAAACCCAATGTAGTGATCTGCCCTAGACATGGGCTGAAAAGTTGACTTGGCCCGTGATGCTTCTACTCGATTTCAGGTAGCAGAAGGTCCTATATTATTACTTTTTCCATGAAGAAAATAGTATCATGACAAAAATTATATGACTAAAAAGTTAAATAAATTTATTTTTATCTTTGTTGGTATGGTCAGTGCACATAATGGGCCTATTTAGAGGATATTCTTCAAGGCCTAATTCTCAACTGCAAGACAAATCTGGGAATGTTTATGCTGCTCCCAACAAGATGGCAATAATTAAAATGAAGTTTGAGTATTGGATGAAAGAATTGATTACAGAGAACATTTGAGTCTCTCAGTTCATTAATGGGTGGGGGAAACCTAAGTAGTATATTAGAGGTAAAATAAAGAGCAATATAATCAGGTTTTTTTCCCCCTTCCCACTAAAAATGTTCTTTAGAGAGTGTTGCTTGCAGTAGTAAAAGAGACTGAAGAATGAATTAGGAACTTTCTCAGTCTGCAATTGAACCTCTCAGCAAGATTTCCTTGTGGAAATTTCCATCCGGAGAGTCTTGGAATGATAAAACATTCCACCTCATATTTTGGGCATTTCTCCTTATTGTTACTCTGCCACAGTTTATAGAACATTGGGGGAAAGGTTGCTGTTTGTACCCACATAATCATGACAAAATGTAGAAGAGTTGCTTGGACCCTGAACCTGTTGTTGAGGTTAGTTTTTGTTTTTTTGGATCTTCCTAATATCTTGAACTATAACAGTATCTCACTTGTTAAGTAAATATGATTCACAGAAAACATTTTCCCAAATGATAAATTGCATAATACGTTTTTTCTTTAATCATAAAGATGTGGGGTACAATTCAGGGTTAGGTATACAAATGTTTATTATACAGGTACCCTTGCTAATGAGGTATGCCCCTCGCTCCACGAGCAGTTTCCCTCAGCTGCCAATCCCTTCCTTATAGTATTGTAATTGTTCAAGGTCCGCTTATGAGTGAGAACATATGGTACTCTGTTCTTTGTTTCTGTGATAGATCACTGAGTATGATTGACTCTAAATCCATCCAAGTTGCTGCAAAGTTCACGTTTGTCCTTCTTTATGGCTGCACAATATTCCATTGTGTATGTGTACCACATTTTTTATCCAGTCCAGCTTCGATGGGCAACATGGTTGGTTCCATGTTTTTGCTATTGTGAATAGAGCTGCAACAAACATACGTGTGCAGGTATCTTTTTTGTAGAATGATTTGAGTTCCTCCAGGTATATTCCCAATAGGGGAATTACTGGGTCATATGGAAGGTCAATTTCTAGTTCTTTCAGAAATCACCACACTGTCTTCCAAAGAGGTTGCACTAGTTTGCACTCCACCAGCAGTGCAGAAGTGTTCCTTTTTCTCCATATCCTCGCTAGCATCTGTTATTGTTTGTTTTATTAATGGTGGTCATTCTTACTGGGGTTAGGTGGTATCTCAGTGTGGTTTTGATTTGCATTTCTCTGATGATGAGTGAGGCTGAACACTTTTTCACATGTCTGTTTGTTGTTCGTACATCTTCTTTTGAGAATTGTCTATTCATGTCTTTTGCCCACTTTGTATTGGGGCTGTTTGTTTTTTTCCTTTCAGCATGTTTGAGTTCCTTGTAGATCCTAGATGTTAGGTCTTTGTTCAGATATACAGTTGGCAAATATTTTTTCTCATTCTGTGGGCTGTCTTCCTGCTCTCTTGATGGTTTCTTTTGCTTTGCAGAAGCTCATTAGCATTATTTTTTCAATTAAGATAACACACTGGACTACAACAGCACATTCATATGAAATTTTAAGATAAAAAGCAAGAGCTTAAAGAAATTGCAAGTTTTTGATGATGGCTTTAGGCTATGTTTTCAGACTTCTTCCTGAGATTACATGTTCATTCTATCATCTTTGTTCCTTGGGTATATCTTGTAGAGAAGTTTGACAAACATACGTTTATGAAAAATATGCCATCATTCTTTTTGAACTAGACTAAACCATGGAGTGGTGTCAGACAGATCAAATTCTTCTTCTGCATGTATTTCCTGAGCAACCCACTGGCAAATTAACCAACCCCTATGAATGCCAGTCTCTTCATGTGTAAAATGATGATACCAATAGACACCTCATAAAGAGTTGTGAGGATTCTTTTTGAAAATATATGTACAGCATTTTCATATGTTCCTGAAATATATAAAGTGCTTAATAAATGACAGACATATTTACAAAACAAAATGAAATGGAAATAAAAAACACAAAGCAACCATGGCAACTGTTTTCATGTGCCCTCAAACACTTTTGAACCCATCTTTCATATAAGGTTGCTATTCCAATTACAAATATGTGTCATATTCATTTAAGTAAATGTCTTCATAACAATATTTTGTTATCTAGCTTTATTTTCATGCGTTCTTAGATATGATCAAGTTGTATTCCTATGAAAATAATCTATTATTTATTCACAGCAGTAATTTGGTTAGTGGTGTTCCCTCCAGTTTATCTGAGGTGGCTTCTCTGTATGTTTTCAGTCTGTACCGACTGGTCTACTTTCAGATTTTGCAGTCTTCAAGAAGGAAACTTCCACTAAAAAGGACAGTACTTCCAGGGGGTCAGGGTCAAAACTATGCTTCTACCACATTTCAACTATAAGCATAATTTTAATCTAGGTTCAAACATGGCTAGCCAATCTGTGAACTTGGAAAGTATATTTTTCATGTCCTATTAATAGGAAATAAATGTCCTTTCCATACACCTATGAGGTGTTGATTCAGAAAATGCTCCTCTAAGCCATGAACACGTCAAACACTGACATGCGTTTAGGAAAGAGTGCCCCCTCCACTGTCATAATTTACAGGAGTGTGACATGCAAGTCTCTTGTGTTCCTGCAAACCCTACACCATCTGCAATGAGTCTAAAATGACTGAGCCCCCTGGTATTCTGACGACTAAATAAAATGAAATGGGCATATTTGTTAAAGTCAGCTGGGAAGCCACACGACTTGGTTAGTTCCTGAGTTCATAAATTTATGTCAGAGCAAGAGGAGCAGTGGAAGCTCAAGTGAACCAATTTACCCTAAGTGCAAATGGCAGTTTTGTTATTTGGTGTCAAAGTTACCAGTCGCACAATGACAAGCTGCCATAACACATTTTCTTGTTCACTAAAGAACAAGGATTTCGTTGGTTAATATTCCTTGCAATGCTCCTTTTCATAATTTACAACAACTAGATGCTGATAGGTTATTTAACATTTATGAAGTTAAGATGTAATCAGAAAAACCCTGATTATCTTTACAAATAAAAAAGTTAAATTATTCAACTTTTTTTTTTCTCCATGGCTTCATTTCACAGCAGGTGCATACTTTACAATGGGGCAAGTCAATCAAATAATCCTTTTTAAAATCTTTTTTTAGGAACTGGAGCAGGAACAATTCCAAGAGTGAAAACTATTAAATCAATCTGATAGTGGCATTTGCTTCAAAAACTGGTTGCATTTAACATGGTTCTTTTAACAAATTGGCCTTAATTCTCCTCTGTGTAGGTAAGGGTATCTTGATAATACCTTTTTGGGAGTGTGGACGTGAAACAGGACTCTCTTGAACACATGCATACCGACTGAATGGACATTTGACATAGGTTGCATAATAGTTATCATTTTATGCCTTTTCTACCTTACTAGATCATAGAGTTATTGATAGGAGGGACTGTGTCTCATCCTCTTTCTAACTCGCAGCATGTCCAGCATCATGCTTTGCCCCATGAGTGGGGCTCAGCAAACATTTTCAGTTATTTAAATGAACAGAGGAATCAATTTACTCAAAGGCAAATTAATTACATCCCATGAAGTTTTGAGCTACAAATAAAATAACCCTACTGGGCTACTGGAGAGAATGTCCTTGAATTACGCTGACCTCATTCATTATTTCCTATAACTGAAGCAAAATTAGTTTTTTAGCTTTCGAATTGAATCACAGTAGAACCCATAAAAAATAATTTACTTTCTGCACTGTTTAGGCAGAAAAATAGTGAGAAAAATATAGCATAGTGGTTTTGACCATAAAATTTTAAGTCAGACCCATGTGAGCTGGCTCTACTGACATCTACTTGAGGAATAACCTAGAGAAAATAGCTTAGAATGTCTAAATTAACTTTTTTCAATAGCAAAATGGGAAAAACCATAGACATACTACATTACATTATTATGAGCATTAAATGAGATACATGTCAATCTCTTGACAAATTGGTTAGCATATATTAAGACTCAATAATGAAAGATATGCTCATTAATATGCAAAATAAAACACAAATCACTGAAGTGAATTTTATATGTTCTTCTGAAACTCACTACTACTTGTCATTTGGTTATTGCACAAAAGTGAAGCAATTGTCAATGTTGAATCATCCCAATTAATGCAGTGTCAATTCCTTAGAAAACTGAATGTCAATTTTGACTTTAAATTGATAGTATCTGATCTAATACACTGCAGTTGATGAGCTAACTCAATGCTAAGATGTTTAATGTCTATAAATAGGCCATATTGTGGCTAGCTAAACTTTAATCAAAACTTGATTAATAAAAGGCATTTATATTCTTTAGCAATATTAATTAAAATTATTTCTCAGTAGAAGAATTGCTACTATATCCTTTCTTTAATGGATTAAGAGATAAATGTTAAAGTAAAAGCACCAGTATTTCCATATTATGAATTAATCCTAAGTAACTAACCATCCTTAGTAAGAAAAAGTATGTGTTGAATGTAACAGCATTGTTAATTAGAACATGATTAAGGGTGAGAACCATTCAAAATATAGTCATCATCTTGATAAATTAGAAAGGCTCATTATTATCTTCAGAGTTTAAATAATTTTGAATGTTTAAATTCTTAAGCAGCAGGAATTTGTGTCTCCATTGTTATTTTGAGTTAGCCATTTATGTTCAATGAAGTATTTGCTTCTTTATTTTTGATAATTTTTAACCTATTAAGATAACATGGGTCCTTCACTCTCTCTAATATGAATATGAAGTTCCTGATCTAAGGTTCTGAGATGATAAAAGGTAAGAAGGGATGTTTAGGAATAAACTAGCCTGGTTTACATTTCTATAGTTTTAAACAATAATGGCCAGTGTCTATTCAGTGTTTGCTAAATGTTTTACCATGCCATCTAACTTATCTCATAGAAGAAGCAAACAAGGTAGGTATTTAATTCTTTCTTGTACAGATGAGAAAACTGAATTAAACATTGGACAGCTTGCCAAAGGCCACAGAACAACTAAATAGGGGGCCCATTCCCCATAGAAACCAACACTTCCTTATCTGAAAAATGAAAAATTATGCATTCATAAGACAACAAATAGTCTTTGGAAAATATGTATCTGTGACCTGATTGTATTTAAAGAAGGAGTGTGTGTGTGTGTGTGTGTGTGTGTGTGTGTGTGTGTGTGTGTGTGTATGTGTGTGTGTGTGTGTGTGTGTGTGTGTGTGTGTGTGTTTAAGGTTAATACAAAGGGTGTAGGCTTTAATAGGAAACCAAGTGTTTGAATGATCTTACACAGCAGAACATCTAAAATTTATTTATATTTGTCTGCATAATATATTTTGGAAACTTACCAATTTGTTCCTCCATTAATTCAACAAAAAATTTATAATAAAGTGTTGTTTGGACATCACCTGACTTGGAGGTACAAATGATATACACATGAGCAGAAATCTTTGTTTTCTAGAGCTTGGAGTATTTTGGGATATCACTGCTGACATTTATTGAGTAATAATAAGGTAAAGTGAACCAGGATTTGCCTGGGAGGTAGGAGAATGTTCACCAAGGCTTTAAAATAGTCTTTGGATAATCTCTGCAAAATTTGAGAAATGATTCACACTCCCACCTCACTTAACTAAAATCTTCTTGCACTTGGAATCTGATTTTATTTATTTATTTATTTTTGAGTTGGAGTCTTACTCTTGTCACCCAGGCTGGAGTGCAGTGGCATGCTCACAGTCACTGCAGCCTCAGTCTGCTGGACTTAGGCGATCCTTCCTCCTCAGCCTTCCAAGTAGCTGGAACTACAGATACACGCTACCATACCCAAGCTAGTTTTTGTGATTTATTGTAGAGACAAAGTCTCACCAAGTTACCCAGGCTGGTCTCAAACCCTCAAGCTCAGGCAGTCCTCTTGCCTTGACCTCCCAAAGTGCTGGGATTACAGGCTGAGCCACCACGCCTGGCCTGAAATCTGGTTTTAAGTCATGTCTATTCTTTCTAGACTTTTGAATGAGTAGGTAAACATTTCTGTTACTAGGTCCTTCATGCTGCAGGCGAGTATTGTTGCCATGTGAACATTTTCCCTTCATGGGTTCACCATTTTCCAGATAATTCTTCTGGTCTTGATATGTTCAGTGAAGCATTATTCTCCCAGAATCATTTGGTGTTCACCAACACCTACGTCTGTTTCTTAGCCCTCTGAACTACTATTTCTCAAAAAGCATAGTTGACGCGTCATAAATATGAGAGACTTTGAGCAATAAATGAAAAGTTTAAGTTGGATTTAGGAGTTAAGCCAAAGATAGAAAGGAATTGCTCTTAAAAGGTAGTAGCAGAGAACAGACCTGGATTTGAATCATGGCTGTGCTGTGTGATCTTGAACATACTATATCTTTTTTTGAGATTCAAATTTCTTATCTTAATATGGGAATGATGACATTACCTGTCTCCGATGGTTTACACAAAAATTAACTGTGGTAAGGCGGCAAAAAAAGGATTATCAAACTATTTGGCATATTGTAGGAATTTAATAAATGGTAAATTCTGTAGGAAATATGAATGTATGTGTGAGTATATGATATTTGATATTAGCATCACAAGTACTCTTTCCCTGGATATTTTCACATATGTGCTATATTTTGTCCCCTTTACTCATAATATTTATACATATATACTAAGACTTAGTGTATTGGTAGTATAGGAACAATAATTTGAACACTGAAAATCCAGGTAATTGTCCAGGTAATTTTTCTGTTTCTAATAAACACGTAGACATTTTCTCCCAGAAACTTACCTAAGTTTACTCTGTTTACATTAACCACGAAACAAAATGCATGTGAAAAAACAATTAATTTAATCGCTGCTTTGACTTTAAACAATGAAAAGAAACTGGTATGATTCATGTTTTCAGATAATTATTGCAATTGATCACTTCTGCTTGGTGTGTGTGATTCACGCTTTTGTTAAGTCATGTCTATTCTATCTAGACTTTTGGATGAGTAGATAAAACTTTCTGATTTAGTTCCTTCATGCTGCAGGAGATCATTGTAGTCCTATGGATATTTTCCCTTTGGGGTTCACTATTTTTCACAATTAATTTTTTTGGTTTTGACATGCTCAGTACAACATTATTCTCCCAGAATCATTTGGTGTTCACCAATACCTAGCTCTTTCTTGGCCTTCCGGGCTACTATTTCAAAAAGTGCTTTTTTCAGAGAAAAATTAACTCTTCAAATAATCATCACAAAGTCATATGAGAGCTTTTAAAAAGCTCTGGATTTTCTTAATCCATCCCGAGATTGTTATTCGGTAAATGTGGAACTGAGAATCTCTTTGCACAAGCTCACGAGGTGATTCTAATGTTCATTCATGTTTGGGAACTACAGGTATGAACTGTCTTTCCAATATTCAGCTCTGCCTATGATGGAAACATTTTGTAATGGCAAGGAGTATGATGAACTCCTAGAAAACTCTTGATTGTAAGCAAATAAACAACCTCCACTTACAACAAACTTGTTTTCTTCCTGTTTAAAGTATATATTTGTGACTATTCAGGAATAGAAAAATGTTTTTATTATCCAAATCAAAGCACAGCATGAGGTACTTTCTAATAAAATCAACTGTAGATTATACACAAGTCAAAATCATCTGACTGTTTACTGAGTTCGAAATCCTTCGAGGAACTAGGAAAAAGGTTTAATTTAAGATTTTAATCTTTTCATATATTACATGGCTTCTATAATGGGTTTTGTGCATCTGAAACTCAGAGATTGACAGGTCTTGATATTATAAGTTTATTAACCACTGGTTAAATGGCCAGAGTTGGTGTACAAAGCATTTCTACAATATTTTTCTAGGCAGGACTAGAAAGAATAATTTCTCCAAAGCCTGAGGTAGGCAAGAGTTTAGGTAATACTAAACAAGCAGAAGTGGTGTCTTATTCCACAACGAACTTTTCTAAATAGAAACGTTACATATTAAACATAAAAATGTGATGTTGACTTCAAAGTTAAAATGACATAATGGTGGGAAATCTGAAATATGTCTTGAAGATTTACTAACCCAATCCTACAATAGGCAGTTTTATCATTTTGAAAATGGGGACTTCGGGACCCAGCAAATGTTGAAGTACAAACATTTGTAAAATGAGTGATTAGGAGCAAAAATTAATTCTTCAAATAATCATAATCACTATCTATAGAACATTATACAGAACCAGATACTGTATGTTAATTATACAAATTATTTCATTTAATCTTTACAGCAACCCTACATATAGGTACAATCATTGTCTCCACTTTATAGAAAACTGAGGCCTAGGGAGAGAAATTGACTATTTAAGGTCATCAAATAGGTGGTAATATCGGTTTATAAATCCTGGCTTTGTTTGTCTTACTTTGGTTGCCATAAAATAGATTTTTCAAATCAGTACTAAGTAGTGTGAAGTCTTTAGATGAACAAAGGCAATTTATATGTGTGATAATGTTAAAATAAGAGATCATTTGATAAACTGCAGGACTTCTTAGTCAAATAGCAAGGAAATCAGTAACTTTGCTGGATTTTTCCTTATTGTTCTTGGAGAATTCCAATTGTAGACGACCCTGACCTGAATCTGAAAAATCTCCAGCCAACAGGCTAAATTTGGTCTTAAATTGACTCTCTCCAGCCTCATTTTCTTTTATGGAGCAAAAACACAACACCACAATAAAAATGCCCCCCCCAATACTAAAAAATTACAAGATAACAATGCTATTCCATGATAGCAGAAATCAATTCCACATAGAAGGTTGTAAATTTGTATATTTCCCACAGTAGAAATTATGTCTTTTCCCTCATTAAAATTAAGAACAGAATTCAAGAATATCTATGTTCCTAAAACATAGACAAAGATTATAGCACATTATGACACGTACTGCCAGTATTAATTGTTCCTTTACATTTTGTTTAATTTATTGTGCTACACATTTATTTTAAAACAAAAGCAGGTAAAATCAGGTACGTTTAATATTTTAGTATAATTTAAACTTTTTTATTTATAAAGCTCTCATATATTTTCTTCTGTGAATTTATGCAAAAAAGAAACTTTTTTCTTTGTTCTTAGATTATATCACAAGGCAACTGGGTTATGAGAGTTTAAGTTTTATATTATCTTTATATTTATGAGAGTTTAAGTTTTATATTATCTTTATATTTTACATTATATCTTTATAACTATACAATATTATCTGTTTTGACTGTTCAATTCAACGAAAAATATATCTTGCTAATTATTTTATGGGATAAATCTACTGATGAATCAAATGGCTGTTAACTATTTAGTGCCATGTTGAGCTGTTAGACATACTCTGTTCGGGACAATAACAGTTTATTTCAATTTCACCTTAAGACTACATATTAAAAATCAAAATCACATTTTTTGAGGTATATGCAACACCTTAATCAGTTTTAAATTCTACTTGAGAAAAGGTCCTCCATATGTCCTTTATGTTAAAAGACAGAGTAAGCAGATTTCATTCCAGTCTTTACTCCACAGTGTTAATGCAATCAGGATTTTACCCGAGGATGTTGCCTACATCAAAATATAATAATGCATTAAATCACAAGCCAACCCAATAGTGACTAAATGGCTCAATGGAGGCTATATAGCTTAGAGATGCAAAATTCAGCCACCATAACCGGTCACAACGCAAGGTACATGGCGGAGTAGGCTATTGTCTTTCCAAATTCCCCATTCACTGATGTATTATAGAGAGAACAATATAATGCCAATGATCCAATCTAAGAAGTCCTGTGGAAATGAATGTTCAAGGTAATTCCGACCTATATGACTTACCTTGGTATTAGATGAGTAAAAAGACAGATCTTTAGGCTCTGGAACTTGCAAGTATTACTTTGATAAAACAGTATATATATCTATATATCTATCTGTATGTATATATACTCATGTGTTTATATACTCAGTAGTATGGCTTAGATAATTCTATTAATATTTATCCGAGAGACAGACTATGTCCTTCTAATTTATTAAATTCGCAGTTCCACTTTAATCTCCAATTAATTTTCTTTAAAGTGATTTACAATCACACACACACATGCACACACAGACATACACACACACACACACACACACACACACACACACACACACACACAGTCACATACATATGCTCACAGGTTTTATGTTCTTACCTGGTGATGCCCAAGCTATAAATATGGAATACGGTCCAATTACTGTGATATTATATGGAGGATGGATTTCTTCTGGTGTCGATATTGGTGTTTGAACAACATAATCATCACTAGTACTGCTACCACCTCCAGTTTTGGCTTCTAACTTGTAAATGTATCTATTTTTAAAAAGAATTGTAATAAGGCAATGCACAAGAGATTTGAACAATGATTGCTGGGTTTTGTATCCATTACTTATTCCTGAATTTGTGACAAATTGCAAATTCTTTGCTTACTATCCAGAAACTTGACTCGGTAGTTTTTCTAGCACAGGCAACATTCTCTCCAGACCATTGCTATTTCAGCCACTCCCAACTTTATTTTTAACCTGCTAGTAATTCATATCTTTTCTTGAAGATTTCAGGAAAGTTTTGAGGAGTGCTGGTGGATTGTAGAGGATTCAAATTAATCTTCCCCATTTTTAAATGGGTTGGAGTTCAGGGAAATATGTTTAGAAAAAGATGTGTTAAAATTGATCTGCTATTCTGTACAATAAAATGAAATTGATCTCTACTTTCTATAATAAAACATTTGTTGATGTAAAATATATTTTGTCTCTCTTGAGAAATAAATGAGAGTGAATTGCAAATATGTGGAACTTCCCCCCTAAAACCACTTACATCTATATGTAGTATAGCAGGTAGAGAAAACATTGTATGAGAAGAAACAATAGTAGATGTAAAACAAAATACTTTAAATCTCTTTTATTACAGTTTAGGAATGCTGGGTTTTGAAAATAACCTAATAATTTTTAACTTTAGTGTTTTGTGTATTTTGTATATTAAAAAATTCTCATGCTTTTATGTTAAATAAAGGACCAATTATTTATTTATACTTTTTAAGGAATTTCATGTAGTCTGAGGACTAAATGACTTAGCACTTTTGTCAGTTGTAGAATGGCAATGATGAGGAAATTAATTAAACAAGTTAATAACTTTCAAGGGAACATTTTTTTTAACCTGAAAAAATATAAAAATCTTATGGTACTATTGGTAAAGCTTTTTTAGTTTACCTGCTGTGGGGCTCCAGGTTTTTATCAGTGAAATTCTGCTCCCCACTGCCACCCAGGAAAAGCAAGGTCCCATTACGACTCAATTGATATTGAGAAATGAGGCCATTGGGCTTTTCTGGCGGACTCCAATATAATTCCACCGTTGTAGAATTGATGATAATGTGTCGAGGTGTCACCCAAACCCCTGGCAAAAAATAACACAATGAAGTTTTATTGTTAGAATAAAATGAAACACCTTATCAAAAGTCACACAATCACTTCAAGAACTATAATATCTTTTCTGCTGAATTTTTAAAAATCTCATTTTGAGAAACACAAATACTTAATTGGGTGTAATTTTTTTATTACTTTTATTTTTTTATTTTTTATTTGCCTTTAGAAAGTGAATGTCAGACAACTAGTAGTGGAAAATTTCTTGTCTTGACTGTCATTCTGAGTGTAATTTAAATCAAGACCTGAGAGACTATCCAGGGATCTTAAACTTTAATATTATTCACTGGAATCTGCGGGAATAAGTATAATCTAGTATTTACCTGAGTTATACAATTCAACAAATAAGCATACATTTTTTTTCCCCTCTCACACCAGTGCTGTGTGTGTGTTTTTTTTTTTTTTTTTCCTCTCTTTGTGCCTCTGGGCTCATTTCCCCTCCAGGACTTCATAATGACATTGCCTCAGAGACTAGACTTCCCCTCCGTTCTCTTCCCCTCCCCTCCCTTCTGCTTTCCTTTTCTTTTTTCTTCTTTTTTCCTTCACCTCTCCTCTTTCAACACTGACTTCTCAGGTGATCTCCATTCAGTCTTACATTTAAATATCATCTTTAAACCGAAGACTTCCAAATGCATGTCTCTAGGTTGAAACTTTCTCCTGAACTTCAGACTCAAGAATCCAACTGTTTACCTGACATTTCCATTTGGATGACTAATTAAATATCAAAAACTTTATCGAAAACAGAACTCTTGGTTTTCCTGTCTAAAAATCTATGCATCTTCCAATCTTGTCCACCTATCTACTTTCTTGGTCAAAACACACACAAAATAATTATTCCTGAGATTTCACTTTTCTTAGCTCCAAATGTAATTTATCATCTAGCCCTGCAGATTCTATATAGTTCTCCACATCTTTACTGCCACTTCTCCCGCTCCAAGCCACATTTCTCTCTCTCATGGATTCCTGTCACAGCCTCTAAACTGGTCTCCATATTTTAAATCTTGGCCTTCCCTATTCTACAGAACCTTTATAAAAGTGCATACGGTATATAAGTAAGCCAGTGTAATCTTTATGAAATATATAACTCTTTGAATTTATTCATATAGTATAATCCCAATTTCTCATCATGACCTGTGCAGTTCCACATTTTTCTGGCTCTGGCATGATTGCCACCACCCTCTCCATTGTTTGCAAAGTTCCAGCCATGCCAGACTCCTGTTTATCTCCAGAAAGTTTCACGTTCTTTCCTACCTCTGGGTTTCTGCACTTCCATTTCCCCTGCCTGGAAAACTTTTGCTCCTGACACCATGACACTTTCACATTTTGTTCAGATTGTTCAGTTACTGTGTCAATATCACCTTATTGGTGAGGCCTTATTTTAACACTCTTCCTTAACTCTAACTCGAATCCCATCTAAAGTTGTCCCAATCTACTCTCTACTACATGCCCTTTTTCTATTTCATTCTTAAAACTCAGAACATCATAATCACCTTCTTTCTTTGACATATTACTATTTTTATGTTGTATGATTGTATAGTCCACTCCCTCCTGCTTTGATGCACAGTTAGTTCCAGGAGGGCAGGGAGCATCACTGTCATATTTGTCAATGTATCTCCATGGATAACTGAATGCCTAATAAGTGTTGAATGAATTTGATTTATTGTAAACATAATTGTAAAAATCCTACAAAATACTAGGTTAAGCACTTTGGGCAGTTCTAGGAAATGAAAAGATGACTGAGATGTGGCTCATTCTTTCAAAGAGTTTACACTTTCGTATAAAAAAAATAAAATATACACACAAGTAACTATAATTCAAGGTCAAACTTCAAGTATTCTTATAGATGTACAAATGTATTGATGGCGAACTCAGCAAGGAGAAAATCAGTCCTACCACTTTATGTTGTCATCTAGTTATGCTTTGAATAGACACTGTAACTCTCCTCTGGAGCATTAGAAAACTCATTTCTATATTAAGTTCCCTGTAATCAATAGCTCTTGGTTGATTGTATCTTTTGTGTAAGTTACTCTGTAAACTTCTAGAAGAAAAATTTTCAGGATAACAAAATGCAATTTTTTATCCTGAAAGAATCTAGAGTTCAAAATGCTTCAAACATATCAACTTTTTAAGGAGCTATATATTCCTGAGAAGAAAGTAGCTCATTTTGTTCTGAGCACTTGCTCTGTTCTAGATACTTGGAAAAACCCACAAATTACAGCATACATTTATGTGTGGGTTTCTCAGCCAACAGCAGTTAGATGACTCAACCAATCAATTAGAGCTCTGATTTAAACACGATATTAATTTGTTGATTCAAAAGATGAAATATAAAGGCTTAATTCCTAATATGCTTCCTGCAGTTATGTCTTTTTCACCTTGAAAGATGTACTAAAAATCACTAAGTTACTAGAAAGGCTATAGCTTAGTTTCCAGCTTGAACCAGTCAATAAAACCTGTGGATATGGAGGAGCTAATGTAATAAAATGAAACAGAATTTTCGGTTTGTTGCAAGTTTTAAATAAAAGTTGAGTTTTATATTTATATAAGTTGGAAGCTTAATTCAAGTTGGTAATAACCCTGAGTCCATTGGTTTGATTAATAAGATGAAGTTCAAACATATAACTAGTAAGTACTGCATTTTTACTTGCATAGTGATATGGAGACATTGTTAAGGGGGACCAAATAAAATCCAGAATTATCTTTGGGAGGGCAGGTCCCTTGTAGTATAGGCTACCCCCACTAGATAAGTGTTCTAAGAACCCATCGGCATCAGTGTACCAGCAAGCATCATTGTAAGAGGCTGCATTTGGCTGCAGTGAAATATTTTTTGGAGATTCTTTCAATATGTTTGCCCATTTCATGATCAGTGATTTACAGCACACCTGCCCACAGTGCATTGAGTGTTCAGCAGTTTTTTTTGCTTTTTGTTTTTTACCAAAAATGGCATCATGCCTCATCCTTCCTATACACTCAATCTTGCCTTGAGCAATTTTTTTTTTTTGGTTTGTTTCCCCAGATACAAAATGTCCTTAAAGGAAAATGTTTTGCCCATGTAGAAGAGGTGAAACAAGAACAGCAGAAGCATTAAAAGGGATCAAAATTGACAAGCTAAAAAATTCTCCTTAGCAGCGGAAAAAGCATCTTGATAGGTATATTACATCAAATGTAGAGTACTTGGAAGGTGACTGAAGTTTAATCATGTAAGAATAAATACACATTTCTTAAAGAATAAATTCTGCTTTTTTGGATCCTCTTGTATCTTGGTGGCTGCAAGAAATTTTTGTCAGAGTAACATTCACATTTGGTGAGATGTCTTAATGAGTGCCAGGTGGAGAATTTGCCCCTCTTCCCCTTTTACTCCTCAACCTGAGTCTCAGGTGGCACCAGAAAAACTCATACTGTATAATAGAGGGATGATTTGAGGCAGCTTAAGAAAAGAAAATGAATGATAGTAAGGGAAATAAACTAGGAGAACAAGGCAAGACAAACTAGCTGAGATTAAAGGGGAAAAGGTCAGAAGTAAATCCTGGTGGGTCTCTTGACACAATGACTACCAGAAAAAGAATGTGTCTACAGAATTTATTTGAAATTTATCTTGAGTTCCATGTAATATTGCCTACAAATATTCATTTAAACTCAAAATTCCCAAAATTTATTGTGGTTTGGTTTTCTCCTGAAATCTGATGATAAGAACTAGTTTTGTGTTAACTGATATCAGAGATGCACTTGCTTCTGGAATATTTACTATTTGTTAATTTATTCATTCAACATTCTACCTGACTCATGTCATTTTCTGTGTTGGGCACTGTGGCTCTGGGGATAAAGACATATCATTCTTACCCTTCAGGGAGCTAATGGATCATGGTGGATAAAGATGAGACAATAAGAAGTTATATTCCAGTATGATACATGCTTTAAGAGAAGACAGTGCAGTGTCTGTTAGAGCACTTAGGAAGGGTAACCTGACAGACTGAGGTAAGAGATGGGAATGCAAAGAAAGTAGATGATCATAGGAGAGATTTACAGAAGAGACACTTGAGCAAAGTTTTGAAAGAGTAGGAGTTAACTGAGTGAGGCTATAGGGAAAGGGTGTTCAGAAAGTGGGGAGCTCATGTAAAGTCCTGGAGAAACAAGAAAGCAAGGCGGGACTGCACATACCTCACACAGCTAGTGCATTCTGTAGCATGTGGGGAAGACTGAAAGACTTAAATGACTGGTGGAAGTTAAAACTTGAGGGTTCCATTTTGCTTTACTAAGGAGATATGGATTTATGTCTTCTGGAAAGAAATGTGGTTTTATGGAGATGACTAATATGACATATGCCTATTTTGTCAGAAGAAAAAAAAGAATTGGGTGGAGGATGTAAAAAAGAGGCTAAATGACTAAGACAGGCAGGTAATGTAGTTAGGAGGATTCACAGAAGTTATGAGGACCTGAACTAAGAGAGTGGCAGAAAGAATGGAAAAGAAGATCAAAGTTTTAAAAAAATTATTCAAGATTTTAAATTACGATTTTATGAAGAAGTATATATTACATATTGAAAAGGAAAGCATTGAGTTTTGAGTTTAGGTGATAGGTGGTGGTATTTGAGAGAGGGAAACAGCAAGAAAGTAAGTTGGGAGGGTGTAGTGGAGTGGAAGAGATTAAGTGTTGAGGTACTAAGATTAAAGTATTTGAAAAACACTCAAATATAAACATCTAGTAGATAAGTGGATACCTAAGCTTTAAACCCATGAGTGAAGCCTTAGTGAGAGCTTTAGTATTTGATAGCTCCCAGACTTCCTTATAAAAGCCACTTCTTGGGTATTCCAAAGGAGACTGTGGAGTTTTAAGTACAAAGAGTAGAGGAAGAGGCTAAGGGGGGATATACAGTTAAAAGAAGAGCAAAGGAAGAGGAATCTGGAACGAAACTGAGAAAGATTGGTCTTCTTTTTCCCTTTTCTTTTCCATATAGCAATGCTAGAGAAGAGGATGCCTTCAATTCTGCATGATTTATCTCTAAAATGAATTAGAGCTCACTTGGATGACAGTCATTCTAAAAAAAGTACTAATCCAATTCAAACTCTTTCTATTATTTGAATAAAGGTACACAATCTTCTATGATGATAAAATTGTAGAGAACTGTGCACAACTAATAAATAAGGATGTAATATGTATTAACTTTTGAAAAAAATCTTGAATTGAAAGTGAGAGAGAAAGGAGAAGCGCTCAGGTTGGCTATGAACAAATGCTTCTCTTCATTCTCTCCACATCTACTCAGGACACTCAAATAGTAGATCTCCAAACTATGCTTGATTTGCTTAAAAACTGGTATTTTATAATTAGTTATGTCTGAGTTAATAATTTAAAATATATCTTTTCCACTTTGCAGTAAAACAACAGAGCTTGATATTATTGCTGATTTGTTCTCTTACAACCCCCAAGTTAAGTATTCACACTACATTTATTCTATATACAAGTTATATACAAACGACACTTATACAGTCAGAAAATGAATCGAAATCCATGTTTCTTTTGAAGAGGAAGGTCTATTCAGTTTATTATTTCTTTGCATAGTTATTGGTGTTAAAGGAAAGGTGCATAAAGTTAAAAAAAAGAAATCAAGACAGTGTTTCCCATATCACATTCCCCTGTACTGTTGAAAACTATATTTTTTAAAGTCTTAAAATATAATTTCTTTTCAAGAAATTTTGTTGGAGAAAGTGGGAAAATAGATGCTATTTTCAGTGAATATAAATATATGGATTTGGTGGCGTAAACTGGAAGAAGAGACCCTGTTATTTTATCAGGCTTGAGTTTCAGCCAAAACTGGTTGATAGATCCTTTAGAAATTATCCATTACCATCAAAGTATCCATTTGATAGTTTACCTTTCCAAAAAATCCACTGCTGGTTTCTTCCTTTCAAAGGAACACTAAGCTTTTGACATGAAACATTCTTTATATAGAAAACATCATTAGTGAATTCCTGGTGAGGAGCCATATGCCCCATATGTGGAATTTTCCATTTTATTCCCCATTTACTGGTAGGAAGTTCAGGTCTAATATTCTGAGGAACAACAATCCCTTTCATTAGAAAAGTAATGGACAAGTAGTTCAGGACTCTACCATAGTAATTAACATTTCTGTTTAGAAACTTACTCATGCCTCAGTTTCCTCACATTAGAAAGAGGCAGATAGTAAAGATTAACAAAATAATTAGTTGATCACTAGCACACACTACTGAACATATTTTTCTTTTGAAAGTAAATGATATCACTTAGCTCAGTTCCCAACCCTCAGGCAGTCGTTGTTATCAGTTGGTTGTGTATACTTCCAGATTTTTAAAATGCACTTACTTACTTACCATCAAAAAATAAATATCACTTTTTCAGTGTGTTTTTATACATGAAATATATTAATATACATCAATATAGTCCTACAAATTCCTCTTTATGTGAATTGATCATCTCATTCTTCTAAACTGATGCATGGAATTCCACAACATGCGACTAGTTGAATTTATTTAGCAATTCCCCTTTTCATGAGCATTTCAATTGCTCCCAACATTTTGCTGTCAAATAGACACAATGCCTCAATAAACATCCTGGCATATTCTTCCTTGAGCAGTGTGGCATAGTTTCAGGTCTAAATGATGAAAATAGAACTACTGTGTCATGGGGAATTAACAATTTAAATTTAATAGACATTGCCAATTTGCCTTCTAAGGTGATGATCCCATTTTACATTCCCTCAAACTGTGTCTGAATGCACATCTCACCACTGTTCATTTGTCAAAATCCTTGTTTCTTGTGGTCCATCTCAGAAGTCATCTGCTCCATAAAACTTTTCTTGATGTTTATGATGGGTTGTAATCTCCCAACCCATCACTCTGAGCACTCTGTCCATTTAGTTATTTCTTATCATCACCATTCAGATTCTCTCACTTTGTATAGATCTGCTTCTTCTCCTACCACTTCTATTTGCTTTTAAGTTCTTGAGGATAGAGAGTATTTTAGTGAACTTCAGCAGTGAGTATGGTGCTTATTATACATTAGATGCCCTAGTAACATTGTTTAACTTTTGAGTTTTTGAGGAACTTCATATCCAAATATGCAATAATTCTTTTTTGTCCACAGAAAAGCAAATCTGAAGGGGTTAAATAATTCAAAACAAATTTACTTGGGGAAGTTACATTCAGTTTAATCAAGCCCGAAGAATGGAAACCTAGAATACTATTTTATTTTGTACCTGCCAACTTTATTCCTTTTTCCTTGTTTCATGAAGGAGTTTATAGAATTCACTTCAAAATGCCATATGAAAATTTCTTTCCCCAAATCATGGATATTTTTTCATTACCTTGAGGGGCTGCCTGCAGCGTCTGACCTAGAAAAGGCTCACTTGAAGTGCATCCAGCAGATGTACAAACTGCAAGTGTGAAGCTGTAGTTGGTGTATGGCTGGAGACCTAGAAAGAACAAGCAAGATATAAAGTCCACCTCGAAAGAGTTATTTATTATCAATTAAGCACCAGAAGTAATACTCAGAGTTGTAGGAATGATAACCAAACATTTTAAGAGCACTTTTTAAAACATTCTTTGAGCTGGGCACAGTGGCTCAAAGCCTGTAATCCCAGCACTTTGGGAGGCCAAGGTGAGAGAATTGTCTGAGCTCAGGGGTTTGAGACTAGTCTGGGCAACTTGGTGAGACCTCGTCTCTACAATAAGCCAAAAAATAAGCTGGGTGTGATGACCTGTGCCTGTAGTTCCAGTTACTTGGAAGGCTGAGGTGGAAGGATCACCTGAACCCAGCAGGTCGACTCTGCGATGGCCGTAATTATGCCACTGAACTCTAGTCTGGGAGATACAGTGAGACTCCCACTCAAAAAGCAAAACAAAACAAAACAAAAAACACTCTTTCAAGAAGATCAAAACTTCATAAGAGGTTAATTATTTAGATACATTTTATTTATCACTGATAAAATAATAAATTCTCAGCCTTCAAAGAGACCTTAAAATTCATGTAATCCATCTACTCTTCTCTGATTCCCCTGTACAAGATGCCATTGAAGAGGCTGTCCCGCCTATGCCATTGGAGCACTCCATCTCCCAAAAGCCCATTCCATCTTTAGAGAGCTCTAGAGTTCTCCTTATTTTGTCTGAAAGTCCTTTCTTAGATTGTGGTGAAATCTTTCTATTGCTTCCACCCCTGGGGACATATAGAACAAATCTAATTTCTTTTCCACATGACAGTTCTTCCAATATTTGTAGACAGTTATCAAATCCCCTCTGAGTCTTCTCTTCTCCAAGCTAACCACCCCAGTTTCTGCAACTGCTTCTTATATGAAAAGGGGCAGAAAAAAATAAAATGAAGGTTAGATTCAACATTTTCTAGCCCCAAGTCACATTCAGCTCATATTAACACCAACCAACACTTTAAAAAAATTACTCTCCTTCACCATATGTGCCCACAGTATACCATTTCACACTTTTTTTGTGGTATGTTGGTTTTGTCTTTACATATAGATTAAGTCTAATTTGACAAAGGGATGGTTCTTACTACTTCTTTTGTATTGGGAATATGATGCAGTACAGTAATTACTCAGTACATTTTCAGGGAAAAAGAATGACTTAATCCATTTACAATACAAGTTGTATATTGTTAGATTTTGCTACTCCGTGCGTGGCTGGTGACCTTGTTCAAGTTACTTAGCTTCTCTTTGCCTTGGTCTACTGATCTGTAAAATGGGGAATCATTATAGCATCAAACTTATATGAAAAGATGAAATGGGATACTCAGAGTAGTATTTTATTTTAGCAGAAGTGACTTTAAAACTCAGTAGCATTCAACAAAGAGGATATTGGGCTTACAAAACATCTCTTCATTTGATTCTCAGGAAAGTTCAAACAATGCCAAAGCTATATTTTTTTCAAAAAGTCTTTTTTAAAGAACAGAACTTAGCCTATTTGTCAAATAATTGGGCTGAGTTATAGCGTGATCCAATAAGCACTATGCTTACTTTACATGCATTTTGAGCTATATTTTCACATATTTTATGCTTTTGGCGACTGACTCTTCCTTCAGAGATATTCATGTGTCACCCCGTCTCTTTATGTAGATGCCTGTTCCAATGTTAAAGTTTTAAAGATCTTGACCACTCTATTTAAACAATATGCCCATAACCTTTGATGCCCTTAAATAATTTTCTTCTTTTATAGCTTTCATCATTCTCCGATGTTTTGTTTATTGATTGTCTCCCACTCTATGAGGTAAGCGCCGAAAGAACAAGGACTTTGTTTTGTCTACCACCGTATCCTTCCAATAGTGACAGGTACAAAGTATGTGTTTGTTAAATGAATGAAAGAATTAGCAATCAGATTAATGTAGAACTGGAGCAGTAGTCTGGGTTCTCTGCTAAAGCAATAATGCTCTGCAGCTGGAGCTACTCCGGGATTCATCTTCTGAGCCCTTTGTGTTTTCTTATCAATTTAGTGATAAGATGCAAGCACTTATTTGATTATAATCTTCCATTTGGTTGCTTTGGAGGATTTACATAATTTTGATATTTACCTGATTTACAGAGGAGGAACATGACTAAAGATCTAAGCCATGCCCATACCACGTGTGTTTGATAAAAGCTTATAGGAAAATGCTAAGATTATAAAATGTAGAGCTCAAAAGAAAATGAAAGGGAATGTTCAAGAATGAAAGTCAGAGGTTTAGAGTGGCAAACTTATTTAGCTTGACAGTGTCTCCCTTCACCCTCACTACTAAAAAAAGTGGTCTTGACCATTTAATATCATTTCATCTGAATGTCGTACTTTCTCTGTTAGAATGTAAGCCCTCTAATAGTGGGCATGGTTTCACTGAGTGGTTTTTTGGGGGATTATTTTCTCCATAGTGCTTATATTAGGCATTCAATGTTTACTAGATATTGTTTAAAGAAGAACACGCCCACAATTGTGCTTCATCAGAATTGCAGGGCTATGAGGCTATGATGTCTGTCCAGTGTGATTTGACCAAACCGGTCCTTTTTCTAATTCCATAGGCATCCCTACTCACAGCATCCATTTTGTTGAGTTGGAGATACTTCCCTAGGTGCAGAATAGAAATAAAATAATAGCAAAAATTAATATAACTTGTGAGCAATAAATATTTTTTAGATTTTCCCCCCTGCATATTAGATATAAGTATAGTTGGTAAATGTAAAGAGATATTTGAAGGGTTTTTTTCCTGGAATATTTTGACCAAAAAAATAGCCTCAATTCTCTTCTGCATTTTGTGTTCTGGCTATTCTGATTTCACACATGAAGTGACTTTGGAAAAAAATTTTAGGAATGGGTATTAGGGAAAGAAGGAAAAATCATCACAGAAATGTGCAATCTGTATTGTGGATTGAGGATAATAAGGAAAGTTGTTAAAAGAAACATGTTTTAGAGACAGGGTCTCATTCTGTCACATTGGCTGGAGTGCAGTAGCACAATCATAGCTCACTGCGGCTTCAAACCCCTCAGTTCAAGTGATTCTCTTGCCTTGGCCTTCTAAGCAACTGGGACTACAGGCACACATGACTAAGCCCAGCTAATTATTTTATTTTTGGTAGAGACTAAGTCTCGATTTCTTGCTCAGGCTGGTCTCGAAGTCCTGACATCAAGCAATCCTCTGGCCTTGGCCTCTCAATGTGCTAGGATTATAGGTGTGAGCTACCATGCCCGGACAATTATCATTTCTGTATAAAACCTTTCTGCAGCAAGTTGAGTGGCCTCCATTTTACAAATTGGCTAGAACTCCAGAAGGCAGATATTTAAAGGTCATAAATAGAGCAGTTAGCCCTTAGGAATTTTTGATAGATCTAGGAAGGTATGCCAAAGGAGATTGCTAAAGGTGTTTAACTTAAATTGGGATAGGTTAACCTAGCAAGGTATGGGGACAGAGCTGGTGGAGGGAGTATATTTCTCTTGAAATGACTGGGATACTAGGAATGAATAACTCAGCACTTCTTGACAACCTTGGTCAAGAATACTAGGAATGAATAACTCAGCACTTCTTGACAACCTTGGTCAAGAAGTCGGAGAAGTTCAAACATATAGCCAAATCAAGAGGATTCAACATAGTGCACTGGGGAAAAAAGATAAAGACTAAAGAACCAGAAAGTTGAGAGTGGAAGGCATGGGTCCACAAGAGAAGGTGGGAAGATAAGGGTCTTAGTGTAATTCACGGGCAGTTTGTCCTCAAGAGCTGTGTCTGTCCTTGAAATGTGGGCATACTAGTCAATTTAAAGTGCTGTGTGGGCAAAGAGTAAAAATATTCAGACTCATCTCAACTGATATTCATCACTGTGTGCCAGATAATTTCACACCTGCCATATTTACCTCTCAGGATCTGTTCCTGCTTCTTTTTATAACAAAACTCACATTTTCCTTGGAAAAATTGGTCTCTTTTGGCTACTATTGAGATTTGTGCTTTTTTTTTTTTTTGAGTTGGAGTCTCACTCTGTCACCCAGACTGGAGTGCAGTGGCCACTCCCAGCCACCGCAGCCTCGACCTGCTGGGCTTTGGAGATCCTTCCACCTCAGCCTTCCAAGTAGCCGGAATTACAGGCATGTGCTACCACGCCCGGCTGATTTTTTGATTTATTGTAGCGATGAGGTCTTGCTGCCCAGGCGGGTCTCGAACCCGCGGGCTCAGGCAATCCACTCACCTCAGCCTCCCAAAGGCGCGGGATTACAGGTTGAGCCACCAAGCCCGGCTGAGATTTGTGCTTTATTTAGAGTTGACTGCCTGGATTGAGGAGTGTACATATGACCCAGGCCTGGACACAGCTTCACATTCTTTTTGCATGTTGGCAGCTCAGAATTGAGTATGTGACATAATTCAGGACAATGGAAATAAGACTTAGGACCAGACCTTTTGTTTTAACTGCTGGCAGTTCCGCTCCCCCCCCTATTTTTTTTGAGAATGGTGAAGAGTTCAGAGATGAGAAGACATTGGGTCCTGAAAACAATGTCTCATAGTCTTGAATGAGCCATGTCTAAAGTCTATAGCTGATTCTTTTAACATTAATGAGACAATAAATGCCCATTTTCTGCCTTTACTTGCAAGATAAAATGCTCAAAATGATACTATTCTTAAAATTACAATTAATGTCACATGCCTATATATGGGTTCAGAATCTTGTATGTAATACAAGAGGACCTCAACAGCTGGTACTACCACATCTTAGGTGATTTTCCTTAATGCAAATTAGAAAGAGTTATATGATTATGACAGACAGAATTAACAACATGAATAATCTATTATATATATATGAAGAGGTTTCACCTTAAGTGTCATCAGAACAAAAATTATTATTCCTGTTTCATAGGCAGGAAAATTGAGACTCAAAGAACTAGATATTCATGTAGTGAATGAGTCGGCAGGTTGAGGTAGAGACAAATCCGTGGCTGGAACACCGAGCTCTATGCTCCTCCATGATGTAAGAAGTACAGCTAAAGACATTGAAAATACTCAGTGGCTGCCTTCTCTCTGATGACTAAGCAGAACTTGAAAGACATAAAAATGGTAGAAATCATTGTAGTTGCTCTTTAAAAAAATTAATATTTTAAATGAAAAATCATAATTGTACACATTGCATTTGCTCTTAAAGTGAAAAAAAATTGTTAAAAGATTTTGTTCAATATCAAGTCAATAAAAAATCATAAATTAAAAAAACAACTTTGCTCATTTTTGTCATTCTGTTCTTACTCATCTTTTCATTGGACTCTATACATTAACTAAACACATTTCATGGAAATTACCATTATTTTCTAGGAAGTTAGTGATTAGATTTCATAGATAACATACTAGCTAGAGTTTGAGCATTTACTGCTAGCAGGCCCTCTTCTGGGCACTTCATGGGCATTAACACAATCAATACCCATACTAACTCCCTGAGGTACATGCGATTATCTGTTTATTTGATAGATAAAGGAAACTAAGGCACAGAGAGTTGTAGGAAATTGCCTGTGATCACACAGATAAGAAAAGGCTAGGCCAGGATTGGAACTTGTGCAATTGGACTGAGGAATATGGCCCAGAGCATTTGGACCAGACTTCCTAGACTCATAAACAAAACAAGGACACATATAGCTCAAAGCCCAGTGATGTTTCTAGTAATATAAAAAATCCAAATGGAAATATATATTTTGGGAATAAATATTATCATTTTGAATATTATCCTGAGTCATGTATTGAGGTACAGAATTATGTACTCTGTTAAGAGAACAGAATCTGAAGTTAGACTATTGGGGTTCTAACACTTACCAACTTACTAGCCTTGACCATAGGCAAATTTCCTGACATTTACATGCCTCAGTTTCTGTATCTGTAAACTGTAGGCATGATAAGGCTGCTTAATTGGGTTACAGATTAATTTAAGGGAAAGGCAAGATTTGAACCCAATAATTTAATAAATTTAAATCCATTTCCTATTTCTTAGTTTCTATACTTTTCATATTACTAGAGGATTAAATTATTAATAGCCTTGGTTCAAATAATCTGTAAAGAAAGCATCAACTGCCGTCAGACATGGATGATTTACATGAATTGGGTGACCTTTCATATATATGAGTCTGTAAAACTTAATAAAATCAACACATTTCAACTGGAATTTGCTGTCATTTTAAGTAAGCCCCTATTGGTAGTCCTTAAAATGAGATATATATGACATATTAGCAACAGGCAATGAAAAGGGCACACCAATTGAAAACTACTCATGAATTGATCAGGATGAGAAGAGGGAAATAAAGAGATGTCTCAAAGGAACCGTTCTGACTGTAACTTAATCCTGAAGTCGAAGAGTAGAAGGAGAAAAGAAAACATCATTCAAGTGCTCAGCATCGAATTAAAAGAGTAGGAAATAGCAGTTGTGAAGTAGAGAAAGACAAATGCATGGAGAAAAGCCAAGTATTTAACATTTCAGTATAGTGAAGATTACTGTGGCTGCAAATTACCTGAATTTCCCTACAGGGAATCATGTTCTCTTTTAAAGGAAAGAAGCATAATGTAACCAAACTCATTACAATTACACTTCCAAGTAACATTACTTTCAAGAGTAAATGTGTGTTAAAAAGGACTGCAAAAAGTGTGCCTATGGCTCATAAAAATATAATTTGGAAAACAAAACCCATGTCTATTAAAGTTATATTTGATATACTCTATAAAGAACAGCTTGCTTCTAAGTTTTAATCTCCAGACAAAAAGTGAGAAAAAGGCACTTTGTCTATTATAATTTCACATAGCAAGTGCTACTTCAAAGCATATAGTGTCATCTGTTATTTTCTACAGAACTACCAAATAGTTCTAAAGAATGTATAATTCCAGGAGTTCTTCAACCAGCATGGTAGTGATTAGTTCAAGTGCTGAAAGGCCTGAGCTATTTTAAAAAGCTTTTGTTGGATGGTTATCAAATATTGTAAATAACCATCTTATTGGCAAGTCACCTGTCCTGGTATCAGTCTGCTCAAACTAGATGTTTGGCTTGGCCATCAGACCCTCATTTTAGTCTCTGCTACTGTAAGGAAGTCCATGCTTCCTTTTGTCCTCACCTGCCTGTGATCTCACTAAGTAATCCCCTCCAGAGCATCTCAGTTCATGGAGATTCCCAGGAACTTCCAGCATCCACTGGCAACCTTGACTATGATGGGTAGAGAAATATCATTATATTAACTTAGATTATCTGATTATTTGTGAAAATCTATATGTCTAAAACTAATACAACAAGACATCATAGAATTACTGTAGAGACATCTAAGGTACATTTAAATTATGATTTGTTTTTACAGAATTTTATTAAGAAATATTTCACAAGCTCACATGCCAAAGTCCTCTCTCTCTCTCTTTCTCCCTCTCCCCCCCTCCCTCTGTCTGTCTCTCTCTCCCTCTTGATGGTACCATCCTTCACCATCTCAGCAGCTCCCATTCCATCTAGCCAGACCAATTTTTTGCCCCTCATACAAACGGAACATCAAAACAAAGAGACTCTGCCACTGCACATACCAGCAGGATAACTTCATGACTTTCAGTTCTGACTACTTCTTGTACGCTAACTTGCATTCTGAATTCTGTACTTTATGTGAAATTCTAGGCCATAGCTTAGTTCCCTCCCTTCTCTATAACTTAGTGATCAGACTTATCCCAAGAAATACTTCTTAGTTACGTCCCAAGAAATATTTCTTAAACAAGAGAGCAAATATAGATTCATATTAAGACTATTATTAAGAGAGACACCAAGGAAAGACCCTTGCTTTTGATTCTAATAATATTTTGATAAATACTCTTCCTCTTTAGAGTTCAGTGTTGTACTAGACTCAGCCTTCTTCTTTGCCTTTTCAGGTGGAGTTTTCTCCTCTACAAGCAAAATGTGGGATCAGGTGGCAGCAAAGTCTGATGCTGTTCAAATGCACAACAAAGAGGAGGTTGTAGAGTGAAGGGAGTGGTTAGAACTGCTGAAACAAAACAATTAGTGATTGCCCAAACTACCTTTAAATATCTGGGTATTCCGAATAATTTTTTTCTTTAAATATTAATGTCTTGGCTTTAATATCTTATAAATAAGCAAGTATAAAGAAAGGAAGAAAAAGTAGTCAATGCTTTTTTTTTGATCAAGTAGTCAGGCAAAATTTCTTCAGATTTGGAAAAATGAAAATAAATGAACTGTCCTCTCTGTTTTCACAGGTTTGATGCTTGGTGGTCAGTAGTTAGGTAGTAACTGGGGAAATACAGCCCTGAGCATCACACACAATTAAACAAGAAGCTACGGAAGCTGTTCTGAGGCATGATCACCATCCTAGGTTTCTTCCTATTTGTTTAGTTAAAGAAATATACTGACAATAAACTAGACTGCTTGAAATCAGGTCTGGCTTCGTGGGCCTGTGACCCATG
Organism: Cephalopachus bancanus; assembly: GCA_027257055.1. Lineage (NCBI taxonomy): Eukaryota > Metazoa > Chordata > Mammalia > Primates > Tarsiidae > Cephalopachus > Cephalopachus bancanus. The sequence goes on from JAPVLO010000079.1 coordinate 3,562,390, forward strand.
CAGTCAAACAAAGTCCCATGCGTAGAAGCTTAATTCAATGCTCTGCTTTTACCATTGTGAAATTCTTAATGATTTTTGAACAGGGAGCCCTAAATTCTCATTTTATACCAAACTTCACAAATTACGTAGCCGGTTCTGCCTGATATTAAAATGTGTTCGATAGTGGCACTTAAAAAATCTCCAAACAAAGAAGAATGTAGTCATTTAAATATGTTTACTATTCAATATTTATTCATTGAACAAGTATTTTTAGAATATGTCAAGTACTGTGATAGTTACCAGGGACATAAGGGCAAACAGGAAGCTATTGTCTCTGTCCTTAAAAAGCTTTACCTAGTCATTCAGGAACAGAGACAAGGAAAAAGAATATTACAATAAATTGTAATAAACACCATGAGAGCAAAGATACTATGGAAGCACAAAGTAATCTAAAAAAAAAAATGCCCCAAACTTTCATATTTTGTAATATTAACAATTCAACTATTTTCTCCTTTTCAAAAGTTATGTGTAAGATACCTGTCTCAGTATAACATTAGTACTACACTTTCTGTTATAACCAGCATTGTTAGGGTTTATGCTATTTAGCACACAAGGTTTTCATTAACTTCTAAGAGGAGAAGAAATGAAAAAAACTATTCTCCCCTTGCAAATTTAATGCTGGTGGGTTTTGCCTTTTAAGTGAAATGCATGATGAACAACTTTTAATTAATTATTTTGAAAACAGTTTCCCCAGAGTTAGGAGACACATAGGCTCTTATTATACTTGCTGCTGAAAGGGACACTATTAATTCATTTTTTTCTTGGTGGCCTTAATTATTTAGTTAATCCTTTTACCCTCTCCTCTACCCCTAAGCCCACATGAGGGGGCCCATGTAGAATGTAGTGGTAACCCAAAGCAAAACAATGCCATAACTGATGTCCAAGTTGTTCCGTACAGGATGGGGGTTGTGTTTAGTAATGAACGATATGAGAAGGTCTTTTATTGACAAGCTGCCATGCGCTGTTTGCATTAGCGAATATGAGAAGATGATGACTGCTACCCCTTCGTCCCCGCGGTATTCAGCTCAGTGAGATAGCAGAAAACGCTTCAGTTTACTTAAAGCATTGATAACACCTCTAAATAATTAACCGAGGACTTCCTGTCTTCAATTACTTAATGCTTTTTTTAACATCTTGAGAGGATTATAAGCAATTTATGGATTTCGCATGATGAGTGCATTCGCCACTATTCCCACAAAGCATTTACGGGATCATGTTTCTAAAGCTTTGAGGTAATTAAAAATAAGCATGGAGACAACGGGGCCGAGGCAAGGTGCTCTCTCTCTCTTCTATCATTTCTAAGGACCTAGATTTTCAGGCTCCAGGACGACTAGTGCTACAGCTTCATTAATGCTCTGTTGCTTAGGGAATGCCAAGGTTTTGGAAATGATGAGAATATCAAAACATTTCTCCTAGGGGGTTCAGGCAGCTCCTCCATCAAACATTTGAGATGGAATGGGAAATAAATTTGATTATTTTAGTTCATTTCATGAACTCAATAGAACAGTCATTCACATCATAAAATACTTCCGTACTGCATTTGGTCAGTCAGCTAACCATGGAACTGATTTTTCTCGGGCAGATAAAATGTGTAACATTATATAGAGCTCAAGTTTTAGATGATCTAATGCCTAGCACCATTTCTGTCCCATAGGAACTGCATATAGAAGGCTCTGTACTTGGTAGGGTTTTGCTGAATGATGGTTTCTTTCCTCATTCAACAAAGAAATCTCTCTTTAGGGCTGTATAGCCCAAGTGAAATGCTCTCTAAATCTATGTAAAACAGAAGAGAAGGATAGATCAAATGGCTTCTAGAGGCTTTTTCCCATTTTATGATTTTGTAAAAATTATGTGCGAAAACTTTAAAATATTTATTCTAATAGAAGAGGATTTCTGGCACCAAGGTGTGTGTATAAAATCCTCTCTGACATAAAAATATCCATTAAAAATGACAATGAAAGGAAGAACTGGTAGAGTGAAGTTATTTAAAGAAAAATCTTTGCAATTACTTTATAATTAATGAGGCTATTAATCCTGTTGGTTTGAACATTACAATTCAATTTGGTTTGTTGGGGCATAAATTGCTGATTTCTAAAAAATGTAAACCATTACAGCTGGGAACAATTCAAAGCCAATGCTGGTTAAGATGACAGATACTAGAAGGATAAATTTCTCTGGCTTTGTACCTAGTTTATTTTGAAATCTTTACTGGTACAAAATCTTAATGTGCCTTAACTTGGCTTTCAAAACTCTATAATTAACATCCCATGGCATACTCTAAGCCATTCTTTTAATTTTCTCCACTGTATCCTGTACAGAGTTCTGCCGGCAGTTATACCTTCCCTTGTCAGTCTTCCCTATTGCTGAAGGTATCTGAAGAACAGTAATCTTACTTTAGAGCACTTAGTGTACTATGTGGACTACTGCAAGTAGGCAACGTACTTTTTTTTTTTTTTTAATGAAACGATATTCTGAGTTTTTTAATAGATGGAGGCAGTGGTGCCTTGGGCACCCTGAGTAGGTCAGTTTTCTTCTTCATCTTTCAAATGTGGTTATGAAAAACATCTCTTACAGGAATGTGATGAAAATCAAATAAATCAAATACAAGTGGTTCTATAAAATGATAAGGCACCATATAAAGGTAAGGCTTTATTTTGTAAAACAACATTATTTCAGCCACTTGTGATGATTTTCACTTCAAGTTATATAAGAGATAACAAACAGATTTGATTATTTGAATTGATGAGGGTTTTCCCCATCCCCAGTATCATTGATTTAGCTCAGGATCTCGAGATAAAGAACGTAATGGGCAAGTCCACAAGTTGTATTAGCACCTTCTTCAGAATTATGGCAAAACACTGGAGATTCTGTCAATGAATACTTGTTTACAGGTTAACAAACTGTGGAGTTTTAGAGTAAAACATGATGCATTTATTATGTCAGCCTGTATTGTAGCCTGTCTCTCTTCTTAGGAAAAATCGGACACATTTTTCTTTGCAGTTCTATGAGAGTTTCATTATCTGTGTTATCAAAAGCCTCTGCACAGTATGGGGACCGATGGGAGGAGGTCATTCATTCAGGAGGTCTGACAATAGAGAAAAAGTGAAAGTTTGTAAAATCGTGCCTGTGGTGTCAGAATTTAAACTTACAAAGCTGTTTGAGATGATTTAATAGACCCAGATAAGTTAATCTCTCTAAGTGCTCTTTTCTGTAAAATGAGGATGGGAATTCTTTCTATCTCATAGGTTTGTGACTGAGAATCAAACTGAGTGGTGCTTATGAAGTTCTCAGGACAGTATTTGGCACATAGTAAGTTTATTAATTCCTCAAACATGTATTTAGCTTTTGTTGACATGTTCAGTACTGTTCTAGGTGCTAATAGCATTGAAAAAGGTAGACCAGGTCCCTGGTCTCTTGGAGCCTACATTTGAGTAGAGGGAAACATAAGAAGACAAAAAACAAACACAAAAATATCAGGAAGTAAGACATCTATGATGAAAATAACACAAGGTGATTAGTGGTGTGTTAGAGAAGCTACTCCAGACAGGGTAGGTCAGAAAATGCTTCTCTTCGCTTCAGAAGTGACATTTAAGCTAAAACCTATTAATTATTATTGTAATCACCATTGGTAATTATTTAACACTATGCTATTGTACTGTACTCATATTATTAAAGCTAATTATAATAAGCAATGATATAAATAAAACATATAATTACTATTAATTAATGTTAATAATAGTAACAAATAGTCACAACTAGTCCACTGTCAACTAGCTCCGTGTATTAATTACCCACTTAGTAGACAAATGTTAGACTCTGGCTGATTTCCTTCTGCCTTCCAGTACATTCTTGGCTATCCTAGTCCTATTATCTATGAGTATATCCTTGGGGAATGAAAATGCATCTTACTGTTTGTTTGAAAAAAAAGTTAATACTGATGCAAAAACCCTACACATAATGCATATCAAAGCCAAATATAAATTATTTCTGAAGTTATCTGCTGTTGTGGCTTATTGCTGCCAGTGTGGGCTCTTCTATTAGCATGGATAAGTGGGACCTGACCATATGTCAAGAGAACATGTCCTTTCGAAGTGACCTCATATATCAAACACACACTCCTGGGATACTTTGCCCCCCCAACCACAATGACAGTCTCCTCCAGTAGATTTTCCTTTTTTTCACCTGTGACCGTATGCTGCCTCCTGTCAGTGGTGTCAGTGTAGATGAGACCTTTCCCAACCTGCCTGATCTGGTACTCTTTAATGACGCCATTTGGTTTCTCAGGGACACTCCAGCTCAGATGCAGAGCTTCTGTACTCGGTGCTGTGATTCTTGGTGGCAGGATGCTCTCCGGAACTCCTTGGGTAGTAGCTGCAACTACCTGAAGACACAGGAATTAAACAGCAATTTATTGTAATAGTACACTAGGTATCCTGATCAATGAGAATGTCACTTTTGTTTTAAAATGTTGTTGTCTGGCCTGGCATATCATTAGCAGGGGCTTGGAGAAGCAGTCCCCCTTTTTTATTCTTTCCCTCCCATCCTATTTAAACAATGAAATCTGACCTTGAATATATTATATAAGTCTCAGACTACCATTTATCACAACAGGTTCAACAACAATTTTGACGGCAGAGTGCAGCCCTCAGTGTTTAAACAAGTAAAATCTGGCTGGCAGACTGTCTTACTAGAGAACTCTTGATAACTCTCTTCCATATGGCCCATCAGTGTCTTTGCATTTTAACAGCCTGATTTTGTACATTTTAAGCACCAGTAAATATGGAGCAAAACTCACATCTGAACTTGCTTGCATATAATATGCTTTGAACAGTATAAATGGGCAGACTTTTCAGTACTCATCCCATGATTCCTGGGATGACTTTAAAGTGTCCACACCAATATACTAGAAAAGAAACCTCGTGAGAAGAAAAAAAATTAACCAATTATTTAGTCAATATTCTCAAACACAGTTTTGGACAAAAAAAGTTGCATTTTTTTTTTAACAGAATTAAATTCGAGTCTATCTTTTAACCAATTGTTTTGGCATGTAGTAGGCCTAAGCTGTATCTATACAAAAAGCATAGATTGTTTTAGGACCATTCAGACCATAACTTGATTAGACTAATCAGCTGTCTTCTGTTTAAAGGTGGCTCACTCAGACAGGCTTCTAGGAGCTTGTTGAACAAAAGTTGCACACATGCTCTGTGGCAGAGTAGTGTGATAATGTTTTATTTGAATGGTTGTTATACAGTGTTGAAGATGCTGCTCATTTTTTTTTACTTTTTATTTAAAGATGTGGAGTACAATTCAGGATTAGGTATGTAAGCAGTCATTGTACAGGTGAAGTTTGGGCCTCCCATGATCGCTCTTCTAGTGTTTAAGTGTATGAAAAAAGTCAGAGCTGTTCTTTGTTGAGTTGTTTTCTTCCTCCTGGGCTCCATTTGACAAAGTTGGTATCTATAAATGGCTCCTTCTTTATTTTCTTTCTAAATTGTTTGATCATTTCTTTCCAGTCATCTTTGTGGAGTTTTCTTTCTTCTACGTTTGATAATGTTTCCCAATGCTCATCATCTTTGGTATGTTGTTTTTGTCTCTCTCTATTCTCTTTTGATGAGCATATTTACACTCATTGCTTCAACTTCCCATATAGATATTTCTAGCAAACTCCAGTCACTTCTGAATTCAGCTTCAGACTAGATATTTTTCACTTCAAGTGCCACAAATATCTGCTTTACTACCGTAGTATCTGCTCCTTCTTCTCTTTAAATAATATTTTTAAAACTTAAAAAACATTTAACATTTTCCTCTTTTTAAAAATTTGCTTGCAGAATGGGACCATTATTCACAAATTGCTTAAGCCAGATACGTGGAAAATATCCATGACTTTCCTTTTATTGCTCTACATATAGTTAGTTGACTACCAAGTTATATACATTTTGTCTCCCATGTCTGTTGTATCTTTCTGATATTCTCCATTCTGATCCTGGGTACCTGAGTTCAGTTCTTCATTATTTCTTGCCAAGGCTATTGTAGAAGCATTAGAACCATTTATTTTCTATGTCATGGTTTTTTTCCCCCTTTGTTTTTCAAAATCAGGTAATTTTTGTTGATATGATATTAAAATAGAAACACTTTTCAACTGAAAAAATGGCTTAAACATTTTTATGATATATAGATTACCTAAAATTAGTTGAAGGGAAAGAATGTGAAAGAGAAGATGATAGTGGTTCAAGAATTCATTTGTTTTTCATAAACAAAACATTGATATTTGGATAAATCTCCCTTACAATGATCTCTCCTTCCAGGCATAAGTATTAGCACCTAGGTAAGGTGACACATAAAGACCCAAGCTAACACACTTTGAAAACACATTGTTTTCTTTATTGGAAAAAGCACTCAAAACGTGGATGTTCAGATAGTCTTCACATTGAGCCCTTTTCCCCAGCATTTCGGCAAATTCCCGTTACCTTGCTACTGGTGGCACAGCCAGCAACCGTGCAAGCTTTCAGCTGATATGAATATTCCTGAAATGGTTGAATTCCCTTTGTATCAGAGAAGCTCAATGATGTTCCCCGAAAGCGTTCAATTCCATTTCGAAGAAGAATGTAGTAAATAATAGGACCTAAAAGGATCCGAGATATACCCATATTTGAATGTCATATCATTTTAACTATTTGCAAATAACTTACAAATCTTAGTGTTCTGAAAATAACTTACAAGGCTTAGTGTTCTGAAGAAATGGGATACTATAGTTTTATTTAATTTTAATTTGCTATTATATTGCTATGCTTAAGCAGTTCTTAATTATACTATTATGGAGGAGATAGATTCTTGACATGGATAATCAAAGAGTCATTTGTGTTTATTTCCCTTTAATATCAAACAAATTTACTTTCAATATTGAAACTATTTGGCTTCCTTACGCTTTGCATATTTGAAAAAGCTCACATATATGCTGGAATTAAAGAACTTTTACTTATTTAGGCTGACATTTATGAGGGCTACACTACAAAGTGAATGATTAGTTGGCACACAGCTGAAGCAACTTTTAACAGCACACACTTTTCTAGTGGCTAGGTGAATACCAATTAAATGCAGATTACACTCATTTCAATTTCCTTATGGATTTATGTTGTTATATTATTTCTATCTTAAAAGTAGCTAAGTACCATTTGATTGTATAGGTTTTTTCCAGTTTAAAACAATGGCATCTTCAAGATTGTCCATTTTGTTCCACCTAGGGGGAACCACTCCTTGCGGCACATCTTCTTTTGTTCTGACTCTAATAGCTTTGCTGAATCCTCGCCCATAGCTGTTCCATGCAGAAATCCTGTACTCATACATCATGTAGGGCTCCAGGTTCATGTCTGGAAAAACAGAAGACAGTGAGATTTAAAAATTTTTTTAATCATATTAAAAGTGAATATCAAAACTTCAAACAGTTAAAAACAAGTGCTTAATAATTTAATGCCTTCATGTATAAATAAAATCCTAATATCTTCATTTTCTAAATCATAAGCAAGATTTAAAGTGTTTATTAGATGCATAGATATGAAATTTCATGGGATAGAATTCACTGTTTTTGAACAGAGAAATAGGACTACATTAAAGAAATGATTGAAAAATAAAAGCACTAGACTAATGTATAATAAGATGTTAATGTTTCTAAGTTCATGAACCCTTGACTTCTGTATGAGGCAGGTTTGCCAACATTCTTTCATAGTTTTATTATAAAAGTCACCAATGATTACTTTCTATTGTTAATATTATTTCATCAAAATAAAAATGATATGAATTATAATGCAGTCATTACGAGACACAGGATTTGAAACTTAGCTTATCATGGTACCATGTTAGTGAATAAATGAAAGCATACTCCACTACATATTTCGTTTCCTCTTCCACCAAAAACAGTACAGAAAAGCAAAACCAATCAATCTGATTAAAACAGCCCAACCAAACCTGCTGAGCTTTTCAGACTGGCAAAAATTTTGTTAGATGACAACCCACGTGATTCATTGATGTTCCTAAAATCTTCACTCTATTTTAAGAATTAATAAGTTCAGAAGTACATATGCCACAGATTTCCAAAGACAACATACTTGCAACTTTAATTTTTAAATTTATTGTTCATACATCTAGTTTTGTGTATTTTGAATATGTATGTATGCATGTATGTATATATGTGTGTGTGGTTTTGTGTGGTGGTTTCTAAAGGATTTTCTCAGACTGAGGATCAGAAAAAGAGGCCATCCTCTTCGGCTACTAGGCTAATTTCCTCTTCTCCATTGGGTTTGGAGTTTATTCTCAGTACTTCTGCTTGGATGATGATGATGATGATGATGATGATGATGATGATGATTTTATCATTTTATTTTTATTTTTTTGAGTTGGAGTCTCACTCCATCACCCAGACTGCTGGAGTGCAGTGGCATGCTCCCAGCCACCACAGCCTCGACCTGCTGGGCTCCGGCGATCCTTCTGCCTCAGCCTTCCAAGTAGCTGGAACTACAGGTGCGCGCTACCACGCCCAGCTAATTTTTGATTTATTGTAGAGATGAGGTCTCGCCAAGTTGCCTGGGCGGGTCTCGAACCCGTGGGCTAAGGCAATCCATTCACCTCAGCCTCCCAAAGCACTGGGATTACAGGCTGAGCACCAAGCCTGGCCTGCTTGGATTATTTGAGCCACATTCACTTTACATTCATCTCCCTATAATAAACACTGTCCTATCTACTTTACAGAATTAATATGAAGATAAAATGCAGCAAGTAGTGTGGCAGAACTTCAAAAAATGTGAATTGCTCTGCAAATATAAAGCATTATTATCCATCTCCATTTTCTCTACTGAGAGCATCTGCCACTTGCTGCCTGTGATGAGTACCATGGGCCCCAGATCTCCTTTCCATTCATCCTGGCCAGAGACTTCCTGGTTCGAAACTACATTTTCCAGTTATTCTTTGCAGCTCAGAGTGGTCACATGATTCAGATCTCAACATCTGAAGGAGTATGGAAGAAATATGGACAACTTCTGTATCACTTTTTAAAGAGAAAATGGCATGCCTTCAGTTGCCATTCTTCTCCCCTGCTAAGGGGCTGTAACTAGGATGTTGTAGTAACCCAGTCTGCACCACGTGAATGAGGATGGCACCTGAAGCATCATGAGCCACAGTGTGGAAACGCTTTGGCTTCCTGAATGACCTCATGGGACTGAGCTGTCTAGTCCATCTACAGATGGTCACTATATTTTTTACATCTCCTTGGTAAAGCAGATTAAACTACTCATTGCATATAAGTGTTCTGCACAGTCAAGCCCGTATCACCATTTACAATTTCATTTGCTGCTTCCTTGTCTCTTCATAGAGGTTTCAAATCCTGAGGAAAATTTTTGTCTTTACAGCTGCAGGTTCTAGTATAGTGACTGGTTATTAATAGGTACTATTTAATAAATTCTGATAAGTGAATAGTTGCATAAATGAATGTATTTTGGTCAGCATTGCTATTGTCAGCTTTCAATTGTAAGTTTCTACAAAAACCTGATTTAGTCTAAATTGTTCCTAATGGAATTGTCATAGCACCACTAGAGTGTGGGGCAATGAAATTTATCTATTATGAAAAAGAAAAGTTTGTTATTTTTCATGTTTAGTTAATGATATTTCTGGCAGGCAAAGCAATCTGTAACATGGAATTTAAAAGCCCTCATAATGTTATATTAGTAGGTGAAAACATTTATTCAGTCTTAAAGAGGATTATTGCAAGTGTGTCTTAAAACCTTTCACAATCTTGATCTTGATTACAAGGGGCAGATAAAAGTAGAGAACCCCCCTTAGATGGAAAGTCAACATTTTAAAAATGAGGATCCATGATTCAAATCTGTAACTGGGAGTAGGAAGATATTGAAAGACTGGACAAACTGCTCTCTATCCTGAGGTATTTCTTAATTCAATTCATTTCAGTAAATTTATTTTTGCTTGTATACAGTGTGCTAAGTCCAAATAATGTGGTGAAGATGAACAGATGTCATATTCATAACGATATTCAATCCAGTAGGGGCAATGAGACAAGTGTCCAAATGCATATGACAAGTGGTAGAAGTGAACTTCGTAAACAATGTGCCAAAGGAGAACAGAGGAGAGAGGGAACTGGACTTGGGAAGCCTGTACAAAGGATATGAATCTTGACCTGGGCTTTGAGTAGGAGGACAAAGAAGAGTATTTCAGAAGGAAGGAACAGCTTGAGGGAGTTTAGGAGCACTCTGAAAGGAACTACTATATTATGTGGAGTCTTCTAAATCAGCCCCTTTTGAAGATAGCATAATTTGAATTTTTTTCCTTACCATGGTAAGTTACTTATATAGATCTGCCTCTCAGTTTCCTCACTCATTGAATGATCATAATGACAATTACCTTTTGGAAGGCAAGCCCCCTATAGTACAGGCTTCCCCTGCTGGGTAAGTGTCCTAGGAACCCATTGGTATCAGTGTCCAACTAGTGTTGTGAAAGGATGTGTTCAGCTTCAATGAAAAATTTTTTTTTAGATTCTTTCAACACTTTTGCCCATTTCATGATGGGTGATTTATGAGCCCACCTGCCCACACCACACTGAGTGTTCTACAGTTTCTGACCTAAAATGACATGACCCCCATGCCCTGCCCTTCCAATTCACCTGATCTTGCCCTGAGTGACTTTGTTTTGTTTCTCTGATGAAAAAAATCCTCAAAGGGAAAGTTTTGCTAGTGTGGAAGAGGTAAAATGACAAACAAAAAATGGTGGAAGCACCAAAAGGCATAACAAGTGATAAGTTCAAAAATTGTTCTGAGTAGTAGAAAAAGCAACCTGTTAGGTGTATTGCATCAAATGGAGAGTACTTTGAAGCTGACTAAGGTTTAAGCATATATGAATGAATACACAATTTTTAATAAATAGATTCTGGGGCTTTGGGGGGTGGCTCTTTATATGTAGTTGCTTTGTGGGTAACTGAGATAAGGTTTTAAAGTACCTAGCATAGCATTGGGACTAAATAATGTTAAATAAAATTTCTCTGCTTCTTTCTTCACTTCTTAACCTTTTCCCATTTTTCTCAGTATTCTGCCTTACTTTTCGCGTTCCTGAGGTTTACCATCATCACCCATTCTTGGTTGAGCAAGGCAGAACAATGCTCTGTGGCGGAATAAGGCATTGTTTTGTTTATTTAACCTTAACTTGCTCAAATTATGCCACTTAAATAGATTTTATTTGACGCTAGATGATAGATGACATACACACACTTGAGTTTTCAGAAAACAGGAACACATTCCAGAGGGATTTAGATAAATGAATGAATAATAAAAATTTAGTAGGTGGAAGAACTATTTTAGAGATAATCTTAAACTTAATAGTGTATCTTACTCAGTTCAGCCAGAGATAAGAATCACTATTCTGGAATAATTCAGTAGGGCCAAGATGGTGCTTGGAAATTAATATTTTCCATAACTGCAAAAAGTATTGTTTTTGAGATGATTGGGGTAACACGATACTTGCATGTATCTTCTACTTAGAATAAAACTGTTAAGCTTTACAAGAAATAAGACAGGTTCCATCCTTTGTTCTGCTTGCCAGTATAGCAATATTTATTTAGGGTATTTTTTGAAAGCTGCATGGGAACTTTTGAAAGAGAAAATTGGGTTTATTGTAAATTAACTGAAATTATCAGAAAAGTACACAGGCTTCTCTGCAGATTTGCTTTAAAATAGCTTGCTTAAAGTTAGACTTTAAATAATTGTAAACCACTAACTTTGGATACATCTAGATTATTCCTTTAATTACCTTGCAACTTGCTGGCGCCAAAGTATGATGGAATTTATATATTGATATCAGGTTAAGGAGGGATAATGTCAGAGTGAAATAAATCTACATTTCAGCAGTTTCTCACCACCTCCACTAAGCCATGAGCAGACAGTTCACTTTTGGTTACCTGTAAAGGAGAACGTGTTTACACTCCCTGTGTGAACAGTTTCTTCAGCAGATGAACATATTTCTTCAATTGATGTCTTTCCTGTAGAATTGTGAGACCCTCTTATCACAATGCAAATGTGGCTGGAAAAGTTGAAGTCACACCTGTCACAATGTGCCATGGTTTCTGTAGATGCTGGGCAGAGGGTCCTGCACTCTTTGGTTTCCTAAGTCAAGTGGTAAGGGTGGGGAGACAGAGAGAGAGAACAGGGATTTTAAAATTTCATTCAGTCTTATATGGGGTAGAATTTTATAACTTTCAAATGAAATTTTCTTCCACCTAGTTGATCAATGAATATTTCAATATTTTCAAAAAGAAATGAAGGCAATTTGTATACTAGAAAGCACAGTTATTTGACATGACACGAATTTAGGTTAAAGTTTCAGTTTTGCAACTTTCTAGCTCTGTGACCTTGACCAAGTCACTTATGTTCTCAAAGTCTGAGCTTTTTCAGTGGGAAAAATGGAAATAAAATTTACTATGGAGGTTTGTTATATGAATCATATTAGACATCACCTGTAAATGCCTTAAACTTCATATACATACTAAAAATAGTAACAGTGGTCATTATTTTATTATTGTTATTTGATACTTTCCTCTGAAGTTTTAGAGAAAATAAAGAATGTGATGTTTGAGAATGTGTACCTCTTGTGCTGTTGGGAAAGTTGATCTCATGATCTCATAAGAAGTATTACTCATCCAAGTTTTAAAAAATCTAAATATTTCATGAACTGTCATTATAATTATAATTACCTATATTTATAAACCTTTTCTCTGACAAAACTCTGAATTTGTTATAGTTATTGATAAGTACTACTGTGTTCTAATCTTAGGAAATTAAATACTTAATCTTCTCAAATTACAGGAGCTATAAATAAGGCAATATTCTTACAATGCAGTGATCTACTTTGCCTCTCATTTATATAAGCAGCATAATGTATTTAGAATACTTTTTGCTATTAATAACTGATCTCCATTCAACCTCTCTCTTACATAAAGTAAGTTGAATTATTCTTACTTAGTAAAAATAAAGCTACTTCAGAAAAATATAGTGGTACTCCCATTTTGAAATGGTAAATCAAACACTTGGATTTGTCTCTATTTCCTCTTAAAGCCCAACCAAATGACAGTAAAAGAATGACTTAAATATAAAGTCTGAGGGAAAAGGGAAAGAAGTAACACAGAGAGAAGAGCCCAAACCATTTTGGAAGCTGGAGAGCAGACAGATGTAGCAGAGATAATATGATGTGCTCACGAATGTTCATTTTTTCCCTTTTTCTCTGGAAACATGGGATATTCAAGCCTAGCTGCATTAGAAGGGGTTACATGACTAGATATGTCTGTGTGACTAGTGTACAGAAAGTACATACTCTATACCCAGGTCCAACTCGCCAATGTGAATTGTCCACTCTCTCTCCCTTTCCATCGTTACCTGAGGGCTGTATGTGAAGTTCTCCAAGAGGGAAGGAGCTTGGGTTACTGAGCTGTTGCTTGGAAGAGAACCATGAAGCTCACAGTGTAAAAAGTTTATCAAAAATATGCTAAGAAGATAGCTCTCAATTGTTACAAAAGAAAAAAAGAAAAAAAATATCTTCCACACAGAGGTACATTGTCATGAAATTTGAGAAGAGTGGGATAAAGAGAACATCTTTAAAAGCTTTCAAAGGAAAAATAATCTCATTACTTACAAAGAGATGGGATTCAAAATATCAATGGAAGTTTAAACAATGGAGAAACGTCTTCAACTTTCTGAGTAGAAATGATTTTTAACCTTGAATTGTATATCTGGCCAAGTGATCAATTCCATTGGAGAGTAAAATAATGATAATTTTGTACATAAACTCTCAAAAAAATTTACTCTCTGTAGATCTATATCCAGGCAGAATCTTCTCCAAAAGGGAAGAAACTTGGGGTCCAGAAAACATGGGAGCCAACACAGGAAAGGGATGAAAGAAATTCCTGAGTTGACAACTTAGGGGAGACCCACTGGGCCAGCGGTGTAACAATACCACAATGGCGCAGAAGATGGAGGTCTCCAGGAGAGTAGGCTTCAGGACAAAACATGAAACCTACAGACTGAACATGATTACCTATGATACATTACTTGAATCAACGTGGAGAAATATTATACTCATCATAATAATTTAACAAACCTCATGTATTAACATAATCAATCATTGCTACAAAGCAATGGGCCCCTAACAATCTCATAAGAGTTCTTTCACATCCCAAAGTGTATGATGGCCGCTCAAGGATTGTGTAGTTGCCTCATCGAGCAAATGCCCTTCCACCTTCATGACCAAGACACCCACTTTAAGTGGTCTCATAATGGTACATTCCTACAGTACAGGCAGTGTGTTTGGTTTTTAAATGTCCATGGACTTTTCCTTAAATTGACAGGTTTCTGGATTCCTGGGTCAAATTTGATACCCACAAACATGAATGGCTCTATTGAAGCACCACAGCATATAAACATAAGTGATTACACCCACAAGCTTATTCCTTCATTTCTGTGATTGACAGGGGCATTTGCTCATCTTTAATTGTCTAAAAGAATGTATATGAACACAATTAAATGAATTTTCTGGGTGTAAGGTCTCTATCAAAGGAAAGTGGTGGGTGATGGTTGGTGGGCTACAGGAAAGAAGTGGGAATTTCCCTCCATCTCCATTCTCAGTGCTCCCAGGCATGAAATGGTACCATGCAGAGGCCCCAGACGACCCAAGCTGGCTCTTTGAGCAGCACACAGACTTTCAGTCCTGCACTAATCTGAAGTGCTGGGTAAAGCTTCCCTGAGAACAGCTAATCATTATTAATTCTTTTAGAATTCATTGCAATAACATCAATCATAGCGAACTCATTCGGTATTAATATGGATGTAATGTGAAAATGAATAATGCACACAGGAGTTTTTATATTCCTGTTTTAGAAAAATAGTTATGAACAATGTATTTCTCTTTCCATTGTCAAATCAGTGCCTCTGAGAGGTTTTCTATCAATTACCTTCATCATCATTCCTGTTGAAATCTTGTCAGAGCAAACATATTTCAAAGGATTATATCCAACTCCATTACAGCATTTCTGGCTCTTTGGAATAAGTTCAGTCTCACAGCATTTTACTGGCACTGGGTCATTCTTTTTAACATGTGCCTTAGACTCTCCACTGGAAGCTGAGCAGCATATGGTATCTGACATATTCACATAATCCTGCCCACAACAGAACATCCCTGCAACAATAAAATGTTATATATGAATATGAAATAAAAAAAGGGAAGAAAACTGAGGCTGCTATAAAGTTTGGTATAAAAATGTCAGACTCGGGCAGTTGCTGAAATGGAACAATGCCTAAGGTAGCATTTCCCTACCAAGGTGATTTAAATGTGCAGTGAGGGTCCTTCTTACCAAAAGCACTAGACACTAATTAGGAAAAGAACACACAAGAGGAAGTATTCGAAAATCATTTAGCTGGGCCAAACTTCTCTCAAGCTCCACAAAAAAGATCGGATCTCTGTCATGAAAACTGCCTACTCATTTTGTGATGATAACATCTTGTTGCAGAAGAAAGTTAGTTAAACTATAGGAACTCAGAAAAAATTATAGGAAGTCACATGGGAGAAAAGGTCTCCTAAGAGCTCTGGAACAAGATGCCGGGCGGAGTGGAAAGGTAGCACCAGCTTAGAACTGGGGACACTCTATGGTATGAGCCTTGCAAGTTTAGGCTTGTCTTTGTCTAGGGTACAAATATTTGCTTCTTGTGAATCCAGCTGAAATGGCAACCATTCTTTTCTTCATGAGATAGATTTGGTCTTCAAATCCACTTGAATGTGTTCATTGATCAGGCATACCAGTCAGCCACTATCTTTTGAGCCATACTCAGTTCTAGACCCATTATAAACATGGGGGAAAGATTGGAGGCAGTGGCAAAAAGACCTTGTAGGGAGGACTATTGATCTCCACATCTCAATGAAAGACAAATGTACCTGAGATACCAAATAGACTTTTTTCTCCTACCAAATTCAGTTTAATTGCCTATGTTCACATCATTTAGATATTTCCATGGAAGAAAAGAGCAAAAATTTCAGCATTAAAGCTTGAATAAATAAACAATTCTCTAGAGTCAGATCAAGCTAGAAATTAAGGTGCCTATACTGCATGTCACAGTGCTATCATATTAGAATTTATACCCAGTTATATAGCAGCACAATGTGATGAATGATTTATTTTAATTAGAATTTTGTTTGTTTATTATTAGTCCCAGCTGATAATGTAAAAAACTTCAAATTCAAAGTGCCCCGGGGTCCTGAATTGTTTAATCTGGTCCTGTACAAACACCTACATTATGAAATACACTCCTAATAATAGATCAAGGATTTTTAAGTGCTATTTAAAAAAAAATCATTGAAAGTAGACACTGGTTTGGCAAATGTCTTAAGAAAGATGTTTATTTACATGTAACTACAAAGAGCCCTCTCCCTGATCTTTCCATTAAAAAAAACATTTCCCAATATTTAAAAAATCTTATTTATGATTAATGATCTACACTGATCATAGCAGAGTTTTGACATGCCATGTTTATCTAAATGTGATAACGCTTCAAAATAATTGGTTTAAAAATAAACTATTACATTAACAATTTTAGTTGTTTTTAGCATTTCCAGGAAAAGTTCTCTCAAATACACACAGGAGGGCTCGTTGTAGTCTGATTCTTGACTATGATTTATGTATGTATATACATAAATATATACATACATATATGTACATATATGTGTATACACATGCACATAAAAAGAAAAATCTACAGCCTCAAGTTTTAAATTGTTTGGACATATTTCTGCCACCTTCTGATTAGACATTTAAGTGCAACCTTGGCTTCTTTATTGTCATTTTTTTCTCTCTAGCAGTTTTCTTAAAACAATTCATGTTTCTATTTTAAAGAGCAATCAAAATCTGAAAACGGGCCCTTTAGGGAGCAGAATACATTCTTCTCTCTACTCCCAAATTGCATCGTGGTTTCACAATGTTTTAAGTATAAAATCAAAATGCAGACATTGACCTAATTTGAAACTCCTAATCAGTCATCTGATCGCTCTGAGGGACTTTTGGCAGGTCAACTAAAATTTAGATAATGAACTGTTTTTACGCTAGGAACAAAAAAAAAGATGCTTTCTTTCACAAAGAGCTTCATCTTTGTTTTACTGAATTGAAATTTTCAGCCAAGATTTCACTCACATAACAAGAAGTGACTCCCTTTCTAGTTTCTTTGGTAAACCATTACTTCTTTAATTATTATCAACCTTGTTCCAGTGTGATAAATTGCTAATTACTTAATACCCTAATCAGCGTTCATTCTTTGCACAGATAAACTGTGACAGTGCCATTAATTTAAATAGTAATTTCACTTAATGGCCAGAACGGCACACCAGATTTTTATGCAGCATTTTCTGAAGACTGCATCCATCACTGCAATATTCTGACATAAAGATGTCTGACGTGCACTAACTCACTTAGGGAGAGCAGATGTTGCAGAGCAGAGTTTGGTAGTAATTCCCATAGTGCATCACTTCAGCATGAATGAGCTGCAAATTCAGAGACAGACAATCTTTCGAAACTGCATTGCAATAACTTTTGACCCTTACCTAATTTATCACATGTAGCACTTGACTTTTGAACTTTGACACACAGAATGCACAATTTTAAATATGCTCGAAGAAAAACAAAATAGGTCATGCATTATTGATACATTGGTCCATTCTTCCAGAGACTCTTCATTAAATTTGTAGAAAGATGGAGAGTCTCTTTGAACAAGATGCAGATGTTATTAAAGTGGTATGGTACATGTTAAACTAGTAAATGTTTATTTTTCAGCTCAAACAGCATATATTACCTTTCCAGATAGCATATAAATCCAAAGGATGGTTTCCACTGCATTTCCATTCCACAACTTAGAAAAACAGTGGAGGAAAGAATTTTTTACTCACAACATTGTTAATACTTCAAATATGTTGCCAATACTTATTTCATATTAAGGTCTGAAAAGGAAAACATTTGTAAACATATCTGCCTGATGAATTTCTAAATAGTAAAATCTGCAAAACTGGTGCTCCATTAAAAAGAAAGAAGAGGAAGAAGATCAAGAATTGTGTATCATGTTTTTGAGACAAAAATAGTATAAAAGTAAAAAACAGTCTGGAATATGACAAATCATTCTGAAACTCTGGGATTGATCATGGGACGCCATTTTAAGGCAAGGGATATTTTAGGTCTAGGAGACAAAAAAGGAGGTTTGTGATTAATCATTCCTAGGATACATGTATACAATTAGTGGCAGAGCATCAAAGAAAAGAAATTCATGTTTGTTTTCACCAGTAGATGGCTCTATGGCTACCACCACAACAGTGAGAAAGAAGGGACAAAGTAAAAATGCTCCCCAAATCATTGCGATATATTTTATAGCATTGATATATTATACTTTTCAAAAAACTCATTATGTTATATAGAAGTTTTCTGGGGAAATTTTCTTTCAACACAACTCTTATACCATGGATTTCTGTGGTTATTCTTTCCTCTTTGCAAAGTTCACAAACTCCAGCTTATGAAACAAACGATGGGATAGTATTTGTTTTTCTGAAGTCAGAGTCCAGGACATGGAAACTCAGTATTCCATTCTGAAACAATTTCAACCCAGAGTTTCACATCAAATTCTGCATGGACAAAATTTATTATAGAAATAAGGCAATATATTCCAAAGGCATCTCATGATCAGCTTCCCATGGCTAACAGAAAAACCTGTCCTCTTTGAATGATGGAGAGGCTTTAATTTTCATCTTTTCATACTAAGAGATATAATCAAGTCCAACCTAAGATTAATAGCATAACTGATAAAACCATATCAGCAAACACTAAGAAAAAATGAGTGATAAAGAGGTTTAAAATATATTCAAAGAAAATGGCTAAGAATACATATCCACTGAAATGACGCACATGACTTTCATCCCGAGATACCTGTATAACACTCCTACACAACTCATCTGCCCAGAGAGAGCACTAAAAACATAAACGCCACCCCAGCACTTCTGTTCCAACAGCATCTGTTAATTCACTCCATTTATAAAATACATATTGACAAAGACAACTGAACTGGGACCAGGGAGATTTGATTTGGTGTGAGAAAGTCAATTCAATGTGATTTTGTTAAAGGGCTCCTGCAGGCAAATAAAAGAGTTTAAGTAATAAAGTACATAAAGAGATGTTTTACGAGCCAGCCAGGTCTTGTGGCAGGCACACAATGCCAGGCAGTGAGAGAGGCCAGGCTTAGGAACAGTATTATGAGATCCAAACCATTATGTAGCAGGTATAGCATTGCTAGGTAGAGGAGAAAAAGGGCCATATCGTATTCTGGAAGGTTATTAAGGTCACAGTCATTACGGGTGACAGAAACAAGAGGCAGAAAAGAGGAAAAAGACACGTGGAACCTATTTTCAGTGATACCTGCAGGAAGGAAGGTCAAGAGAAAAAAACACATTTTTCTCCTTTATAAAAGTATCATTCTTTCAGTCCACTATGATAATCAGAGTTGGAGGAGTGGTAGAATGTCATGAGGAACTCTGGAGTTAATCTTGATTCACAGGGGTTGAGGAATGTCATAATCGCTTTAAGAAATGTTTCACTGGCATGGAACATCATCAAGAAGTAAATAAAGAAGTGATTCTGGAATTTAGGTCCATAGATGGAGTCAAGTGTGTATAAAATTACAGGCAAATTTTTGTGTGTCCTATGCACTTTTACTTAAAGGGAGGGTTGTAATTTTCAAAAGCTTCTAAAAGGAAAAAGATTAAGGTCCATTGTCCTAGTGAACAGTAATTTCCACTTAGAACAGGTGCATTGTACTTTATGGCAATATTGTTCTGACTTTTTCTTTTTCCTTCACATTTGTTCTGCCATCCAAATTTAATTAATCTCCTTAAATCACAGTTCTTATCACCATATTGACTCTTCCTTGGGCTCTAAATAATGTTCAAATCTTTTTGCCTCCCTAGATTTATCTCCTTCTTTCTTACACAAGGTGTATACCAGACCCCCCCCAAAAAACCCCTGAAATTTAGTTATAAAAATTGTGTATTTATTCTTACATGTTTAAATTTCAGTCACCTTCAAAGTACTCTCCATTTGATACAATACGCCTATTGAGATACTTTTTCTGCTGCTCAAAATAGTTTTTGAATTTGTCAATTTTGATACCTTTTAGTGCTTTTGCCATTTTTTGGTTACATCTCTTCCACACTGGCAAAACGTTTCCCTTTGAGGACATTTTTTTAATGCAGAGAAATAAAAAAGTTGCTCAAGGCGAGATCAGGTGAATAGGGGTGGGGCATGGAAGTCATGCTATTTTTGGTCAAAAACTGCTGAACACTCAGTGCAGTGTGGGCAGGTATGCTCATAAATTACCCATCATGAAATGGGCAAATGCATTTTAAAAATCTGCGCACACACACAAAAAAATTCACCGAAGCTTAATGCAGCCTCTCCCAACATTAGCTGGCACACTGATGCCAATGGGTTCCTAAAATACTTACCTAGCATGGGAAGCCAGTACTACACGGGGCACATCCCCCAAAATTCTGGTTTTTCTTTTTGAGGGAGGCTCCCTTTCATATAAGTCCAGTTAGCCAGACTGCTCACTGCTACTTGGATGTGTTTTTTAGATTGCTAATTTGACACTTTAGCTCAAGTCATACCTTTCAAAATCCTATACATCATTTGAGATTTCAACTCAGTGAAACAACCCGCTTCATCAACTTGACTGGAATGATCTCTCAGGTTTAGGAATATACATGCTTTCATCCCTTTCTTATGGCTTGCCTATAATCTCATAGGTGCTTTCTCCTTAATTAGGTTGTAAGTTCTTGAGGATAAAAATGAAATCTTAGCTATTTTTATACTCACAAAGCACAAGAATGATATATTGAAAATAGTCATTTTACAATACCTATCTAACAAATGAAGGAAGAATATGGCAATTGACTAATTTTTCTAAAAAGCTGCATATGAGCAAAGGCACTAAAATGAAACATTTTGCTGTCATTCTGAAACTCAAATATATTATAGCATTAAAGACAAGACTTTTGTATCTTCACTGCCACTCTGGTTCTGTCTTCTATAAGCCATTTTAAGCCACTTTATCTAAAGGAGGAGGAAGTACTCAACTGGTTGGTCATAGCATAGGATGACTAACTAATTGCAATCATTTTCTAGTACACATTACTATGACTTTAAGCAGTGGCTCACAAATTTTGGTCTTAGAATTCCATTATACTCTTAAAAAATGTTGAGAACACAAAATAACTTTTGTTAATATGGGTTATGTCTGTTGATAAAACTTAAGACAGGAATTTTTGAAATATATATTTATTAGTACATTTAAAAATAACACTATAAACCCACAACACATTAACATATTAATAAAAAATGTTTTCTAAACTTAAAAAATGAGGATGACGTTGTTTTACATTTTTGCAAATTTATTTAATGTCCTGTTTAATAGAAGGCAATTTAATTTTTATATCCGATTCTGCATTTGATCTATTGCAATATCACATGTGAGTAACCCCTAGAAAACTCCACTGTACACTCAAGAAAAAAAATGAGAGTTAAAATGGCATACAGTTGTTTAGCATTACAAGCATATCTTGATCTATTGTGCATGGGTCTACTGCACTTGGAAGATACTGCATTTTTTACCAATTGAAGGTTCGTGGCCATCTGCATCAAGCAAATCTATTAGAAACATCTTCCCAACAGTATGTGCTCCCTCCATGTCTCTGGGTCACATTTTGTTAATTCTCACAATATTTCAAACCTTTTCTTTGTTATTACATCTGTTATGGTGATTGTGATCAGTGATCTTTGATGTTACTATCATTATTGTTTTAATGTGTCATGAACCACACATAATATGACAAACTTAGGTGATAAATGTGTGTGTGTTTGTTCCGACTGCTCCTCAGACTGGCCATTTCCTCATCTCTCTCCTTTTTCTTGTGCCTCCCTATTCACTGAGATACAATGATATTGAAATTAGGCTAATTAATAAACCTATAATGATCTCTAAGTGTTCAAGTGAAAGGAAGAGTCTCACATCTTTCATTTTGAATCAAAAGTTAACATTAATTAAGCTTAGTGAAAGTTGAAGTAGGCCAAAAGTGAGAACTCTTGCACTAAACATTCAGCCAAGCTGTGAATGCAAAGAAAAAGTATCTAAGAAATGAGAAGTGTGACTCCAGTGAACACATAAATGGTAAGGAAGTGAAACAGTCTTACTATTAATATGAAAAAAGTTAGAGTGATCTGGAAAGATCAAACCAGCCACAACACTCCTTTGAGCCAAAGTCTAATCCAGAGCAAAGCCCTAACTGTCCCCAGTTCTATGAAGGCTGAACAAGAAGAGGGAGATGCTGTAGAAAAGTTGGAAGCTGGCAGAGGTTGGTTCATGAGGTTTAAGGAAAAGAAGCCATCTCCAGAACATAACAGTACAAGATGAAGCACCAAGTGCTGATGGAGACATTGAAGCAAGTTATACAGATAAACCTAGCCATCATTGATGAAAGTGGCTACACTAAACAACAGATTTTCAGTGTAGAAGAAATAGCCTACTATTGGGTGAAGATCCTATCCAGGACTTTCATAACTAGAGAAGTCAATGCCTGGCTTCGAAGCTTTAGAGGACAGCTTAACTCTCTTGTTAGGGGCTGAAGCAGCTGGTTACCTTAAGTGGAAGCCAATGCCCATTTACCATTTCAAAAATCATAGGGCCCTTGAGAATTATGCTATATCTACTCTGCCTGTGCCTATAAATGGAACAAAGCCTAGATGATGGCACATCTGTTTACACACGGTTTGCTGAATATTTTAAGCCCACTGTTGAGATTCACTGTTCAGAAAAATATTTTTTTCAAAATATTACTGCTCATTGACAATACACTTGGATACACAAGAGCTTTGATGGAGATGGACAAGGAGATGATGAGTGTTGTTTTTATGCCGGCTAACACAATATCCATTCTGAAGTCTATGGATCATGAACAAATTTTAATTTTCAAGTTTTATTATCTAATAGGCTATAACTGCCAAAAAGTCCTCTGATGCATCTGGGAAAGATAAATTAAAAACCTGTAAAGTATTCACCATTCTAGATGCCATTAAGAACATCCATGATTCATGGAAGGTCAAAGTACCAATATTAACAAAGCCTGGAAGAGTTTATCCCAAACCGCATGGCTGACTTTGAGGGGCCCAAGACTTCAGTGGAGGAAGTCACCGCAGATGTGACAGAAACAGCAAGACAACTGAAATTAGAAGTGGAGTCTGATGAGATGATCAAAGTGCTGTAAGCTCATGACAAAATTTGAATGAATGAAGAGTTGCTTTTTAAGGATGAGCAAAGAAAGTGGTTTATTGAGATGAAACCTGCTCTTGGTAAAGATGCTGTGAACATTGTTGAAATAACAACAAAGGATTTGGTTACACAAATATAGTTGATAAACAGCAGCAGAGTTTGAGAGGATTGACTTCAATTTTCAAAAAAGTTCTTTTGTGAATAAAATGTTATCAAACAGCATCACAGCCTACAGAAAAATATTTCATGAAAGGAAGAGTTAAATGATGTTGCAAACTTCATTGTTATTTTAGGATATCACCACGGTCAACACAGCCTTCAGCAGCCAACACCCTGATCAATCGGTAGCCATCAACATCAAGACAAGGCCTTCCATCAGCAAACAGATTATGACTCAATGAAGGCTCAGATGATCTTTAAGGTCTTTTAGCAGGAAAGTGTTTTTAAATTAAGGTCTATACATTTTTTTAGATACAACTTGTATATACTACAGGAAACCAAAAACATTGTGTGACTTGCTTTATTTTGATATTTACTTTATTGAGGTGGTCTGGAACTGAACCCATAAAATCTCTGAAGTGTGCCCATGTTATGAGAATAGTTTTAATGTCACTGACATCCTGAAAGGTCTTGGAGACTCCTAGGAGTCCCCAGGCCATACTTTAAGATCCATAATCTTAGAGCCAAGTATTTATATGCAGTACCTTTTTTTCCCCTAATTTTTGCATGCATGTGGTGTATAGACTTTATAATATCTTTTTTTTCTGGTTATTCATTAAATATTTGCAACTTGATGGTTATGTTATGCTGTGTCTACTTATCAGATGTAGTGAACATTGATTTGGCTTGAGTTGGAGAGTATTCAGTTCTTTTCTAGAATCAGAATCCATATAGCAGTTACGAACATAAACTCGGGCAAAAGACATGAATAGACACTTCCCAAAAGATGACATATGGGCAGCCAATAGACACATGAAAAAGTGCTCAGTCTCACTCATCATCAGAGAAATGCAAATCAAAACCACATTGAGAAACCACCTAACCCCAGTAAGAATGGCCATCATTAATAAGTGGACCTTGAATAACTACTGTAATACTATAGGAAAAGGATTGACAGTAGTGGGAAACCATGAGGGGGGTGGAGTGGTGGTGGGGAGGTGGGATTGACAGTAGTCGAAATCTGCCTGAGGAAGTGGTGGTAACTGCACAATGAATATTTGTATACCTAACCCTAAATTGTACCCCACAATTTTAAAATAAAATAAAATTAAAGCAACAACAGTAGCAGATGCTAGTGAGGATGCGGAGAAAAAGGAAGACTTCTACACTGCTGGTGGCAATGCAAACTAGTGCGACCTCTTTGGAAGACAGTGTGGTGGTTTCTGAAAGAACTAGAATTGGCCTTCCATATGACCCAGCAATTCCCCTATTGGGAATATACCTGGAGGAACTCAAATCATTCTACAAAAAAGATACCTGCACACATATGTTTGTTACAGCTCTATTCACAATAGCAAAAACGTGGAACCAACCATGTTCTCCTTAGAAGCTGGACTGAATAAAAAAATAAGTGGTACATATACACAATGGAATATTACGCAACCATAAAGAAGGACAAATATATGGACTTTGCAGCAACTTGGTTGGATTTAGAGTAGATCATACTCGTGATCTATCACAGAAACAAAGAACAGAGTACCGTATGTTCTCACTCATAAGTGGACCTTGAACAATTATAATACTATAAGAAAGTATAAGTTGAGGGAAACTGCTAGGGGAGGGAGAGGCATGCCTCATTAACAAGAATACCTGCATAATAAACATTTGTATACCTAACTCTGAATTGTACCCCACATTTTTATAATTAAAAAAACGTTAAAAAATGAACATAAACTCTATAGTCATTTGGATAAAGTCTGAGTCCCTTCTGAGCCACAAAGGTGAGAACAAATCTCCCAGTATCCCTTGCATTTAGGTGTCAATAGATAGCTGAGTCTTAGTCAATAAAATGTTAATTAATATATTTTCTATTTCTAGACCTGGTCGCTAAGAAGCTTCCACACATTTTATTCCATGCTCCTTCCCCATATAGCTGCAGGAATAAGCATAATTCCCAGATGACCTTAGAAAATACCTACTAAAAAAGTCAATGCCTTCAACAAACAATGACTGTAGGAAAGAGACCTAACTTGCAGAAATATTTACCACCTCAGTATTATTATATGAGAAAGAAACAAATCCCTTTGTACTTGAACATTTATAAATTTTGAGCTTCATTTATAACAGTAATTAATGTTACCTGAAGTAATATAGCTTCTTATTAGCTGTGTAACTTTTAGGAATGTTTTTAACTTTTGTACTTGTGTTTTCTGTTCTATAAACTGAAGATAATAATACTACCTACCTCATAGGGTTGTTGTGAGGATTAAATGTGTTAATGACTGTAAAGTACACAGAACTCAGCTTGTCAAATAGTAAGTGTGGAATGTCACTTATTTGTGTTGTTGTTATTTGTCTCCTGATCCTTGTATACATCTTTTAACCAATAAAACAGTGTCCTAGGAAATGGTTGGCTGGGCTGGATTTCTTGATTGACTTTAGTTTATTTATAATGCTAACCTCTGAAGTCCAGAATCCATTGGAGAATTTTAGGGAAAATTTCTTAAATGACTGTATATTTATACTGGACTCTTATGTATGATACAATTTAATATACCAGTCATTTTCAAAGAAGATTCTGGGACATTGGCTTTTGCAGTATGCTTGCTTTAGTTTGTTTGATTGTTTTACTAGAAAAAAAAAACTTTCTTTTTACCTCACAGTATAGATCCAGATGCTTGTGACATCTTTTGAAGATAATCCTTAAATTTGAAGGATCAATTAAAATGTCCTAATTGAGCATACTTCTTGTTGTATGTAGGACAATTAATCATTACAACTATTCTCTGGACAGTTGATGGAAAGCCACAAAATGACATGGGGATATCAACCATTTTGACAATGTATACATTAAAATCTTCCTCTAGCCGGGCTCAGTGGCTCAGCCTGTAATCCCGTGCCTTTGGGAGGCTGAGGTGAGTGGATTGCCTGAGCCCGCGGGTTCAAGACCCGCCTGGGCAGCGAGACCTCATCTCTACAATAAATCAAAAAATCAGCCAGGCATGGTAGCGCATGCCTGTAATTCCAGCTACTTGGACGGCTGAGGTGGAAGGAACACCGGAGCCCAGCAGGTCGAGGCTGTGGTGGCCGGAAGCGGCCACTGCACTCCAGTCTGGGCCACAGAGTGAGACTCCAACTCAAAAAAAAAAAAATCTTCCTCTAGATGTGTCCCACTGTATTGGATTAAAAATGCATGAGATAGGGATAGTGTGGGTATATATGGATGGCTACAACTTTGTAGATTAGTAAATGCCTTAGAAACACACTTATTGGTTTTCTAAAGATAAAATGAGAAACTAGAAATCACTTTTTTTGGGTTCAAAGAAGAAGATTCTCATGCTGAGGGAATTGAAATTGAGTTGTGACTAACTTAATTTAGCATATCTTACTTATTTAAGAACTATCACAATACTGAGAGTCTATTTTTATGAAGGCACAAGATTCAGGCCCACCTAGGGTTGATAAGTTTTCTTTTTTTGTTGACTGGTTTTGTTATTGAAGTGTTCTTTTTACTAAGTGTTATCAAAACTTGACATTGACCAGACAAATACCATGTACAGAAATGTACATAACTTTAATTGATTCTGTTGTCCTGTTTTACAACCTTTGTTTCATATTATGTTAATTTTTTTATCTTTTTTCTTTCTTTCTTTCTTTAAAGATTCCCTTTTGATGCATCCAATTTAGGAGTTTGTTATTTCTCACATTTCTTTTCTTTCCAAATTATAGTTAAAATGGTATACACAAGCCAAAAGACAAAATTGTAAAAACAAATTTTAGATCATACCAAAAGTAGTAGACTATTAAAAGAAAATGGGGAATTTAGAACTTAAGCAGAAAGTCATTTTGAGTGCAGAGTCCAGTCCAATAAGAGTTGCACAGCAGAAGTGAATACCCCTCTCTCCCTGAGTGAACTATTTTGAATGACAGAAAAATCCCTAGGACAGCAGTACCTTATTTAACTACAAAACTAAAGAATAACAATAAAAAAGAAGAGTTGCTCCTCAGAGATGAGAGAGAATCAGCAGAAAAACCAGCAATCCTCAAAGTCTTTAAAAAAAAAAGACTTAAAAAAAAAGTCCTAAAAAAAAAGGAGCTATCAGTCCCCAAACAATGGCAGCTCCCAAAAATGACCTGTACCTGAAGACAGTCATAGAATTCAAATATTGGATAGCTAAAATGTCTAAGGAAAACCACAACAAGTTAGATGCAAAGATCACTCAAGCCATACAGAAGATAAAAGTTGAGTTGATCAATATAAGAAAGGTCCAAAGCCGGGCTCGGTGGCTCAGCCTGTAATCCCGCGCCTTTGGGAGGCTGAGGTGAGTGGATTGCCTGAGCCCACGGGTTCGAGACCCGCCTAGGCAGCGAGACCTCATCTCTACAATAAATCAAAAAAAATCAGCCGGGTGTGGTCGCACATGCTTGTAATTCCAGCTACTCGGAAGGCTGAGGTGGAAGAATCGCCAGAGCCCAGCAGATCGAGGCTGCGGTGGCCGGGAGCGGCCACTGCACTCCTTGTCTGGGCGATAGAGTGAGACTCCAACTCAAAAAAAAAAAAAAAGAAAGGTCCGTTCTGAAATCCTGGAAATGAAGAATTCAAACAAAATAATAGGCCTGGGGAACAAAATTAATCAGGCAAAGGAAAGAATCTCAGAGCATGAAAACCGAAATACTGAAATAACCCTGTCTGACAAAAACAAGAAGAAAAAAAAAAACCCAAAAAGTATGAGCAAAGCCTATGAGGGGCATGGGACTACATAAAGAAGCCAAATATATGGTTGACTGTAATCCCTGAAACAGAAGGGGAAACTGAGAAAACCCTGGAACAAGACTTCCATGAAGTCATCCAAGAAAATTTTTCATATCTCACAGAGAGGTGACCATCCAAGTGCAAAAGACTCAGAGAACTCCTACAAGGTACTAGATGAGGAGATCATTCCCAAGAGACATAGTAGTTTGCCTCCACAAAGTAAGCATGAAAGAAAAAATCCTAAAGGTAGCTATGGAAAAGGGCCAGGGAAAACCCATCCAAATTGCAGCAGACTTCTCAGCAGACACCTCACAAGCCATCTTCAATGTTCTGAAACATAAGCAATTCCAGTGAAGAATTTCCTATTCCACCAAGCTAAGCTTCATCAGTGATGGAGAATCAAAATCCTTCCCAGATATCCAATCCCTAAGAGAATATGCTGTCTCCAGACCAGCTCTCCAGGAGATACTTAAGAAAGTTTTGAGCATAGAAACAAAAGAATGGTTATACACATCATAAAAGCACAGGCAAGCATAGAGTTAACAGAGCATACAGACATTCACAAAAATGCAACCCCTTAAGAACCTTATGACAAGGATAAACTCTCACATAACATAATTAACTTGAATATGAATGGACTGAATGCACCACTAAAAATGCATAGAGTAACAAACTAGATAAAGAAGCATGATCCAGCATTCTGCTGCCTCCATGAAACCCATCTCACTGCAAAAGACACCCACAAGCTCAGAGTAAAAGAGTGGAAAATGATCTCCTAAGCAAACGGAAAACAAAAAAGAGCAGGAGGAGCTCTTCTTGTCAGACAAAACAGACTTCAAAACAATGAAATTTAAAAAGGACACAGAAGAATACTACATAATGATAAAAGACTCAATCCATTAGAAAGACATACTCATCTTAAATATAAATACACTTGACACTATCATAAACACAATTATAAAACATTTGCTATGCAAACTAAGAAAAAATGTAGACACTCACACAATCATATCTGGAGACTTCGATACCCTGCTAACAGCCCTGGGCATATCATTGAGGCAAACATCCAACAAAGAGATATAGAACGTGTTAACTTGACACTTGACTAAATGGATCTAATAGACATCTATAGAAGACTCCACCCAACTTATAAAGAGTATACATTCTACTCATCAGCACATGGAACATACTCCAAAATTGATCACATTTGCATAAATCAGGCATGATCAAATTTCAAAAGGTTGAAATAATACCAAGCATCTTTTTAGACCACAGTGGAATAAAAATAAATATTATCAACAAGAAGATCCCCTCAAAACATACAAAGACATGGACACTAAACAGCATGTTGCTGAATGACTTTTGGGTCAACACATAAATCAAGACAGAAATAAAAAGATTCTTGTAAGCAAATGAAAACAGATACATCTTATCAAATTCTCTGGGATGCTATGAAACAATGATGAGAGGAAAATTCATAGCATTGCACATTCATATCAACAAAATAGAGCAATCACAACTACCCAGTCTAACTTCACACCTAAGGGAACTGGAAAGGCAATAACAATGAAATCTTAACGTCAGTAGAAAAATCCAATTACTAAAATAAAGTCACAATTGCAGGATATAGAAGACAAAAATAGAAAGGGTAAATAAGACAAAACCTGGTTCTCTGAAAGAAAAATAACATTGACAGATCTCTGACCAGATTGACTGAAAAAAAAAAAGAGAGAACATCCAAATAAATGTAATTGGAAACAAAAAAGGCAATGTCACAGCTGACCCTGAAGAAATTCAAAAAAGTTAATGAGAGATTGCTGTAAACATCTATATGCAAATAAACTAGAAAATCTAAAGGATATGGAGGATTTTCTGGCATCACACAACCTCCCAAAGTTGGAACAAAAATAAATTTAAACCCTCAACAGACAAATAACAATCTGGGAAATCAACTCAATTATAAGAAACCTTCCCATCAAAAAAGTACTGGGTCAGATGGCTTCTCAGCTGAATTCTAAAAGACATGTAAGGAAGAGCTAATACAAATCTTATCGAAAGTATTCCGGGCATTCAAGAAGGAAGGAATCCTCCTTACTCATTTTATGAAGCAAATATCATCTTTATACCCTAAACTGGCAAAAACCCTACAAGGAAAGGGAATTACAGGCCAATTTTCCTGATTAACATAGACGCAAAAATTCTCAGTAAGATTCTAGCAAATCGCATTTAACAACACATTTCAAGTCTCATCCGCCATAACCAGAGGGGCTTCATTCCCAGAATACAGGTCTGGTTCAGCATTTGCAAGATCATAAATGCAGTTGATTCAGAGCATAAACAGGTGTAAAACCAAGAACCATATGATTATCTCAATAGGCACAGGAAAAGCTTTGATAAAATCCACCATCCCTACTTGATGAAACCTCTCAAACACGAAGGCGAAGAATGAATGTTCCTCAAAACAATAAGAGCCATCTATGAAAAACCAGCGGGCAACATTTTGCTTAAAGGTCAGAAGCTGGGAGCATTCCCCATAAGAATTGGAAGAAGACAAGGATGCTCACTTGTACCCCTCCTATTCAACATAGTACTGGAAGTCTTAGCCAGAGCAATCAGGCAAAAGAAGGATATCAGTGGTATGAAAATATGAAAAGAGGAAGTTAAGTTATCCCTCTTTGTAGACAATATGATTCTAAACATAGAGAACCCTAGACTGTCAAAACATCCTCACACTAATAAATGACTTTGGTAAAGACTCGAGTTACAAAATCAATATGCAAAAGAAAGTTGCATTTCTACACGCCAACAACAAGAAGACTGGGAACCAAATAAACACAATCCTATTCACAATAGTCTCCCACACACATATATGAATTAAATACCTTGGTATCCACCAAACCAGAGAAGAAAATGATCTTACAGTGAGAACTACAAATTACTGCTCAAAGAAATCAAGGATGACACAAACAAACAGAAAAACATCCCATGCTCATGAGTTGAAATAATCATTTTTATTAAGTTGTTCATCCTACCCAAGGCAATCTACAGATTCAATGCAATACCCATAAAATTGCCAACATCATTTTTCACAGACCCAGAAAAAACAAAACAAAAATTTATATGGAAGCAGAAAAGAACACAAACAGCCAAAGCAATCCTCAGCAAAAGAAACAAAACTGGAGATATTACAATCCTAGACCTTAAGCTGTATTACATATCTACAGTAACCAAGATGGTGTGGTATTGGTATAGGAATAGGCACACAGATCAATTGAACAGGAATGAGATTCTGGAAGTAAAATACAATCCCTCAACAAACTCACCTTTGACAAAGCCATCAATAAAAAACACTGGAGAAAGAAAACCATATTTAGTAAATGGTGCTGGGATAACTGACTAGTCACATGCTGAAGAATGAAACTGGACCTCTACCTATCACCATATATACAAAAACCAACTCAAAATGGATCAAGGTCTTAAATATAAACCCTCAAACTATAAGACAGTAAACACAGGGAACACCCTACTGGATATCTGAGTAGGTGATGAATTCATGACTAAATCCTCAAAAGCAAGTGAAACAAAAGTTAAGATAAACAGGACGGACCTTATCAAACTGAAAAGCTTTTGCATAGCAAAAGAAACCATCAAGAGTAAAAAGATAACCTACAGAATGGGAAAAAATATTTGCAAGTTGTGCATCTGACAAAGGCCTAACATTCAGGATCTATAACAACTCAAACTGAAGGGAAAACACAAACTGACAAAAAACACCATTAAAAAGTGGGCAAAGGACATGAACAGACACTTCTCAAAGGATGATATATAAGTAGCAAACAACCACATGAAAAAAAAGCTCAGCTTCAAAAATCAGCAGAGAAATGCAAGTCAAAACTAATATGAGTTACCACCTAACACTGATAAGAATGGCTATCATTAATAAATCAAAAAACAATGGGTGCTGGTGCAGCTGTGGAGAAAGGGGAACATTTCTACACTGTTCGTGGAAATGTAAGGTAGTTCAACCTCTGTGGAAAACAGTATGGCAATTTCTCAAAGAACTAAAAATTGAGCCTCCACATGCTTTAACAATCCTTCTCCTGAAAATATTCCCAGGGGAACGTAAATTGCTCTACCAAAAAGACACATGCACCTACATGTTTATTGGGGCAATATTCACAATAGAAAAAACAGAACCAACCCAGATGCCCATTGAAAGCAGACAGTATACAGAAAATGTGGAACACGTACACAATGGATATTACATAACCATGGAAAAGAACAAAATCATGGACTTCGCAGCAACTTGGATGCAGTAGGAGACCATCATACTAAGGGAACTGTCACAGAAACAAAGAACTGAATGTCACATGTTCTCAATCATAAGTGGGCCCTAAACACTAGTCACACTAGCATAGGCCTGGGATTGGCAGATGCTGGTCACTGCTAGGGAAGAGACAGAGGGAAGGAGAAAGAGGGCACATGAAAACACAATGCATACCTAGTCCTCTACCAAGGGGTGGTAGTGCCAGTTAGATGTCCAAACCTCACCTACATGCATTCCTACTTTTACAGCAAATCCTCACTTGTACCCCACAACTCTAAAATTTAAAAAATTACTCTAAAGTTATTTCCTTTTTTATAAAATAAGCAACTGCCTCACAAGAATTTTCTAAAGCTCATATAAAAATAAATAAATAAATTCAAAAAATAGCTGGATCTCAATGACCTTGTCCCTAAACCCAGCAGAAAAAAATAAACATATTATTTGATTTCACAGTGGTATCTGACATAAATAGCTGGGAATTCATCAATAAAAACCTTCATAGATCATCCTTGTAATATATGATGAAGCATTAAATGAATGCAAAAAAAGGACTTAACCAATGCATAGTCAATTTTATTATTTGATAGTACAAGTTATAAAGAGACATATTGGAAAAATTATACTTTTTATAGATTTTCAGATAAAATAATGACATCCATAACAACATACAACACAAATTCAGTCATACAAAAAACAAAGCCATGAAATGCAAGCTGATAATTTTGTCAATTCAACAAATATTTGAGATAAGTCACTGAAAATTACTTTAATATAAGAAAACTTAAGATATCTGAAATCTTAGAATGATCTTGGTAGAGATTTCCCCAAATTTGGCAATAATTCTAAACACTTATATTATATTACAATAATGAGTTGTAAAGTTTAGAGTCATTTGTCTAAACTTTAAATAATTTAAAAAGCAATTTTGATTAACCATATTACAGGAAAAACTAAATTGTCTCTCTGTTGTCTCTATCAATAATTACAGTACAAGGCCATTGTGGTATGAAAAGGTGATCAGGGGCATAAGCTAAGCATGTTAGGGGGAAAAGGACAGGGTAATGTCACAAATTATATAAAACAAATATGCTTTTTTTGGGGGGGGGTGGAGTCTCACTCAGTCGCCCAGACTGGAGTGCAGCGGCCGCTCCCGGCCACCGCAGCCTCGACCCTGCTGGGCTCCCGCGATCCTTCCGCCTCAGCTTTCCGAGTAGCCGGAATTACAGGTGCGTGCTACCGCGCCTGGCTGAGTTTTTGATTTATTGTAGAGACGAGGTGAGGTCTTGTCTGCCCAGGCGGGTCTCGAACCCGCGGGCTCAGGCAATCCACTCACCTCAGCCTCCCAAAGGCGCGGGATTACAGGCTGAGCCACCGAGCCTGGCAAATTTTCTATTCTTAAAGAGCAACACTTCTACCTACTCTTTGTAATTATTTAAGTTTCAAACCTCTCAAAATCTAGATCTGACTAGCTGTGTGATCTTGAGCAAGTAAAAACTAATGTCTAATGACTAAACTTCCGTTTCTTTTTTTTTTTTTTGAGTTGGAGTCTCACTCTGTCGCCCAGACTGGAGTGCAGGGCCGCTCCCGGCCACCGCAGCCTCACCTGCTGGGCTCCGGCGATCCTTCCGCCTCAGCCTTCCGAGTAGCCAAATTACAGGCATGCGCTACCACGCCCGGCTGATTTTATTGTAGAGATGAGGTCTCGCTGCCCAGGCGGGTCTCGAACCCCTCGGCTCAGGCAAGCCACTCACCTCAGCCTCCCAAAGGCGTGGGATTACAGGCTGAACCACCGAGCCCAGCTAGTTTCTTCATTTTTAAAATGTGAATAATAAAAGTACTTATGTGAAATTGTTATAAAGATTAATTGAGATAATAATATAGAAAACATCGGTACAGTGACTTATATAATAAGTTCTTATTTATTGATAATGATTGCTATTAATATTAGTGTAACTTCCTAAGTACAGAAGAATAAAGGAAAAATTATAGTACAATGTCATTATAACAATTATACTATAATAATTTTGTATGCTATTAGTATTTGTAAGGAACTGTCCTTTTGATCCAGCACCAACACCTTCATGTGAAGAACTTTTCTTTTTTTGGCCAACCATAACACTTTTCAAGAGGAAAAAAATTTGATGTATTCTTGTGAGCTACATCAGATGCATATAAAAATGGGAAATTACATTTTTGTTATACAATATTCTCCTAGTTAGCATTTGACATAATTATATAATTAACATGAACCTTAATTACTTATTTATTTTATCTCTAGGCCAAGTTTTTACTCTCTCTGCTTCTCAGATTCTTTATCTATTATATGATAGATCATGGCCCCTTACCTGGAAGGCGGCTGTACACCACACCTTCTTCTCCACCACAGCACTCTAAATCTTTGCTCACAATCTGTCCGGCACAGCACTGCTGGCCATGGCCATCATGAAGCCTCCCAGCACAGCAAATCTGGTTTCCTGAAGTGGAGTACGGCATTCTGCCACAGCAGGAGTCTCCGATGCCAATGGAAACCCGATTGTGCTGTTCATCTGGACAGCATACTTCACCTGTCAATTTAGGACAATAACAATCATTGCACCCGTTAAAAAAATATGCTATGACTCACAATTAAGCTGTATCACAGTCATTATGCAGATGCAACTGATTGACAAAATTACTGGTAGGAAAAATGTCCTGAGTTGCAAAATCTCGAAATAACTCCAAAATTTTTGTGCTAAAGATGTATGAACATATGTGTCTGCCTACATGCACACACACCAACATATAGGTAACTGTATGTTGACTATTTCCACTCTTCTAACAAAAGAGCACATTAGGTCTAGTCACAGATGATGTGGTATTACAGAAAACAATGGCTAGGAATACTTTTTTGTTTACTGTAATTTTTTTTGGAAAGTGCTGTGGATTAAAAAACCAATTACTGATAAGTTTATATTGCTTATAGTTATAATTTCCTTATACAAACTCTATTTATTTAACCAAACAAAAGACTTCCAATGGGAAAGTCAACTGAATGTGAAGAGGTAAAAATACTGTATTTAAGTCAACATCTTAGTACTTTTCAGGGCTATGGCAGTCACTGACTTTTACTAATGTAGTTATTTCCAAATTCCCTTTTACATGACATTCTGGGAAACTTGAGATAAGAATAAGATAATCTCTTGCCCGGTGTCTTAAGATCAAAAAATTTAAATATTCTGAATACCAACAGATTTTCTGTGTTGCTGTTGTTGTTGTTTTGGTATAAAGAGACCTCTGTTAGACAGAAAAATTGTGAAAGAAATTTTAAAAAATTGCTTCCCTTAGGGATACCTAGAAAGGATTAATTAAAAACTCAGTGTATCTAACATCCAAGTTTCATTTCTCACCTCTATTTCATGGTCTACCTCTGGTTGGATTCTCTCCTGGTTCCCTGAACCTTGACTTCCTCTTTCCTCTTTCCCTGCTCCTCCTTTTCTTCCTGCATCTTCAACATACCCTCTTCCCTTCCTTCTAGCACCCCTTCTTAAACATGTCTTCCTCCCTGAACAACATATCTTTCATTATCTTATAAAGTATGTGAGTATGATGATCATTCCAGTGTGTCTTACAGCTTTAAACCATAGTCCAGACAAGAGTTCTACAATCTCATTAATAACTTGTCAAATTTTCTTAAGAAATTGCACAAGTTCGCTGAAAAAATTAGGAATTTTAGTCCTAGGAATTTTAGTCCCAGAATTTCTGCTTGTTATTAATTAGTTCATTGTGTGTGTGTATGTGTGTGTGTGTGGGGGTGAGGGGGTGTACATATCCTAAAACCTGTTTAGTAAAAGCAAGATGAACTGCTTATCAAAATGATATAAAATATGGGACAATATTTAACTATAGATAGATATATAGAGAGTAGAAAAGTAGGATAACTCTTAGCTGAGGTCTTTTCTGTCCAAATTTATTGGTCAAAAATCCATTTCACTAGATAAAATAAACAAATTACTAGAAACAAACAACCTACCAAAGATACTACAAGAAGAGAAAACTAAAACTAATATTTCTTATGGATATTAATGCAAAAACCACAACCAAATACTAGCAAACTGAATTCAATAGTCTATTAAAAGGATTATATAACATAACAAAATTGGATTTATTCCTGGAATGCAAGGATGGACCAACATATGAAAATCAATCAATATAATACACCATATCATTAGAACGAAGATAAAAAAGAAACACATGGTTATCTAAGTTGATGTAGATCAAACATTTGACAAAATTCAAACCCTTTCAATAAAAAACATTAACAAAACAGGAATAGAAGAAAAGTACTTTAACATAATCAAGGGCATATATAAAAACCTTCAGCTAATGTAACATTTAAAAGTGAAAGACTAAGAGCTTTTCCTCTAAGATCAGGAACAAGAAAAGGATATTATGCTAACTTTCACCACATCTATTCAACATAATATTGGATGTTATAGGCAGAGCAATTAGGCAAGAGAAAAAAATAAAAGGCATCCAAATTGAAAAGGTAGAAGCAAAACTAGCTCTGTTCTTAGACAACATGATTTTATATAGAG
Source organism: Cephalopachus bancanus (assembly GCA_027257055.1). Classification (NCBI taxonomy): domain Eukaryota; kingdom Metazoa; phylum Chordata; class Mammalia; order Primates; family Tarsiidae; genus Cephalopachus; species Cephalopachus bancanus. The sequence goes on from JAPVLO010000079.1 coordinate 3,599,623, forward strand.
GAAATTCTAAGTGTTCCACAAAAACAATCTGTTAGAACCAATAAACAGATTCAGCAAGTTGCAGGATATACAATATGTGACACTGAAAATTAGGTATATTTCTGTACACTAAGAATAAACAATCTGAAAAGAAAATTAAGAAGACAGTTTTATTTACATTGTCAAATAAATAAAATGCTTAAGAATGAGCTTACCAAAGAGGTGAGACTTGTATACTGAAAACTACATAATATCATGGAAAAAAATTAAAGAAGACAACTAAATGAAAGACCATCCCATATTCATGAATTGGAAGATCTAATATTGTTTAGATATTAATACTACCCAAAGTGATCTGTAGATTCAATGCAATATCTGTCAAAATCCCAATGAGTTTTGCAGAAGTTTAAAAAACCCACCTTAATATGCATATGAAATCTTAAGGAACTCCAAATAGCCAAAACAATATTCAAACAGAACAAAGTTGGAAGTCTCACATCTGACTCAAAATTTATTACAAAGCTACAGTGGTAACAACAGACAGACATGTAGACCAATGGAATAGAATAGAGATCCTAGAAATAAACCCTTGCATACAATGGACAAATGATTTTCAACAAGATGCCAAGACCAGTCAATGGAGAAAGGATCATCTTTTTAATAGTGTTGAAAAAAATGGATATCTACATTCAAAAGAATAAAGTTGAACTCATATCATATACAAATACTAATTCAAAATGGATCAAAGATCTAGGTATAAAAGCTAAAACTTAACAATTTTAGAATAAAGCAGGGAAATTTTTTATGACATTGGATTTGGCAATGATTTATTGGACATAACACTAAAAGCACAGGCAATAAAGGAAAAAAAAACATAAATTGGACTTAATCATAATTATTAACTTTTGAGCATTAAAGAGTTCTATGAATAGAATGAAAAAGGCAACCAAGGGAGAAAATATCTAGAAAGTCTATATTTCATAAAAAATAGTATCCCGAAGATATACAAATTTATAATTCAATAAAATAAAAACAGTACTTATTTTTAAAATGGGCAAATAACTCAAAAAGACATTTTTCCAAACATGTACAGAAGGCCAGTAAGCATATGAAAATATGCTCCATATTGCTAATAATGAGAGAAATGCAAATCAAAAGCATAAAGAGACACCACTTCATACTCATTAGGATAGCTATTATAAAAAAAATAACAAGTATTATTAAGGATATGGACAAATTGGCACATTTGTCCATTGTTGGAAGTATATAATGTTCCACAAAACAGTATGGCAGTTCCTCAAAAAAATTAAACATGGAATTACTATATGATCCAGCAATTTTACTTTTGTGTACATATACAAAATAACTGAAAGTAAAAGCTTAAATAGATATTTGAACACAGTGTTTATAACAGCTTTATTCACAATAGCCAACAGATAGAAAGCATCCAAAAATGTATTGATTAATGCATGGTTAAATAAAATATGGTATATACATGTAATGAGATATTATTCAGCCTTAAAAAGGAATTAAATTCTGATACATATTACAACATGAATGACCACTAAGTGAAATAAGTCAGACAGAAAAGGACAAATATTGCATGATACCAATTATATCAGGTACCTAAAGAAGTCAGATTCATAGACACAGAAAGTAGAATGGTGGTCACAAAGAGTTGAGGGTAAATGTTAATTTTGTCAGAACAAAATGCTGTTGCTGGGGCCCAGATACTAGGCTATGACATCTTGCAAAATGGAAAATCTCTCCTCAAAGGTAGGAAGCTGTTCATGACTTTTCCTGACCAATTGCTAAAAGTTAACTTGGAGAATAGATTGGTCTTGTAGAATCAGTGAGGATCCTTGGTCTCAGAGGATCTCAATGTCCATTAGATACTTGATTCTAAGGTTTTATGAACTGGCTGTTTCTTTATATGATCTGGTGAAAGTGGACAAACCTAAGTCCTTGCTCCTGAAAGACTCATTAGAAATGATCTTTTGTCATTTAAAGGAGACCTGTTAAGTCCCTTTACTCTTAGGTTCCCCAATTACTATTATTATTTTTTGAGTTAGAGTCTCACTCTGTCGCCCAGACTGGAGTGCAGTGGCCGCTCCCGGCCACTGCAGCCTCGCCTGCTGGGCTCCGGCGATCCTTCCGCCTCAGCCTTCCGAGTAGCTGGAATTACAGGTATGCGCTACCACACCCGGCTGATTTTTTGATTTATTGTAGAGATGAGGTCTCACTGCCCAGGCGGGTCTCGAACCCGCGGGCTCAGGCAATCCACTCACCTCAGCCTCCCAAAGGTGCGGGATTACAGGCTGAGCCACCGAGCCCGGCCTCCCCAATTATTATAAACTTTTCTTTTTACTTTTATATGAAAGATTGGGTAAGCTTTGGGGATTCCAACTCAACAGCCTATGGACATCAGAGACATTAGTCTCCCAGTGATATTACTAGTTGAAGTTACTTACTGAAGGTCAAACAACTAAAAAGTAAAATAAATGAGGTGTGAAACCATGCAGTTTAACTCTAGAACCCATGATGTTATCCACTAATTATTCAGTTTCAAACTACCAAAACACTACATAGAACTTTTTCTTTTATTAGAATGCAATCATATAAAATATTACAGGAAATAGTCATCTCTGACTAAGATTTTTTTTGCTTTTTAAAAAAAAAAATGAATTGATATTGTAATTTTAATGATTATATTTACTTTGTTTTTGTTCTACCAACATATCAGGAAAAAAATATTAAGTTACACATACAAAGTCATCATCAGTTATAGAACATACCACCTCTAAGGATTCAACTAATATTTAATCATGAAAATTCCAGTCTTGACTAGCTGAGTGACTTGACCATGTTCCCATGTCCTGCTTTTCCTATTTGTAAAATAGAAATAGGATTCTAAGTCATAATCTCTTTAAAAATTATTAAAAATATTATTTGGTACAACTGATTCTTTTTTGGTTGCACAGTTCTATGAATTTTAACAAATATAATCACAATACAAAAGAGTTTCATACCCCTCCCCAGAACACTCTCATATTATCTCTTTAGAGTCACACTCTCTGCCCATCTTTACCCTTGGCAAATTTTCTCTATATCTACAACTTGTCTTATATAGTATATCACGTGAATGGAATATCATACTTTTTAGCTTTTTGAGACTGACTTCTTACACTCAGCGTAATACCTTTGTGGTATGTAACAATCTTTTTTCCATTTTATTGTTAGGTAATATTCCTTTGTATCACAATTTATCCATTTACTCACTAATAGACATTTGAATTATTTCCAGTTTTTGGCATTCATGAATAGAGTGGCTATAACATACATGTGCCGGTTTGCGTAAAAATAAGTTTTCATTTCTCCAGGGTAAACAGCCAGGAGTGGGCTAAGGTATGCCCAGTTTTCTCTCAAAACATAGATACCTAGAATTTGGGGGATAGTTGCTTCAGTCAATTATTGTTGAAAGGATCCTAAAATGTGGCATCTATAAGGAAAAGGGAATTTAGTAAAATTTTCATGATAATGTTACCAGATGCCAGTGAAGGGGGAATGAGCTTAATGTAATCAGTGAAATATTTGTTACATTCCTTTAGGTAAAAGAGTTCTCCTGTTTAGTCTGAAATGCAGTTGCCATACTTTTTAAGTCTTCACAGCCAGAGAACAAAATGTCCCTCACTGTAAACTTAATATAATGTGTCACATGGTCCAGGGCAGCATCAGTTAATTAAACATCACTTAGGACAATGGTGAACTTAGAGGAAACATAGTGTATATATCTATATTGGGAAAAGTCAACACTTTTTTAAAGCCTCTTTTAAACATAACAAATGTTAATTGGTTTAGATATTTTACTCATATTTCTCTGAATCCCTCAGAATCTTAGTTACTGACAGAAGAAAAGGCCTCACAAAACAAGAGATGTGGATATATCAATGAGAAATAAAACTGATTTTTTTCCTCAAAAAAGGGCTATTAGACATAAGATACAAGGATCAGTCACCTTCTCATTAACCTCTCAAAATGAATCTATTTCAGGCCAGGCTTGAAAATGTTTTCTCTCTAAAAGCTACCAAGCAGTCTAACAGTTAATTGTTATTCTTATCAAAGAATGACCCACATTAACATTTACTTGGGATCATTAGCATATTTATAAAAAAGTATGGTGGGGGAAGAAATTAGTATTCTATGCTATTCTTTGTTATGGGGTGTTATGGAGGAAAGTCATGAGAAAAAAATGAAGTAAATACTATTAATCGATATTTCATACCCATCTATAAACAACAAAATGCCTATACCCATCTCAGCCTTAAATTGGCAGACTACCAACTGGATTTTAATTATCTTCAGACACAAGATGATTTTAGGTCACTGTACTTTTTTCTTTATGTAACCAGTCTTAAACTAGTTAAAAAAGACCATTGGCTAAGAACAGAAGCCACAAGACAATCTCTTCATTCAGGTACGTGAGATTAATGATTGGAGCAAAATACTCTCTTTGATTATTCCATGAGATTGCAATTCTTTTTCTTCTTGACACCATGGTAGGTATTCTAATACTGTGAAAAATAAACTGCTCAAAAAAAATCTAAATATGGAGCATGCTCAACACATTGGTAGATAATAAAATGCTTCAGTTCTGAGTTTGCATGTGTATGTATATACAATGAAGATTTTAAAAACTTTTATTATAAAAATTAATTATTAAAAGGTTTATGTACTATTAGCAATGACTTACGAACTCCCATGGCTTATTTCTGTCTTTTAAAAATTTTTTTGGCTTCTTTCCTTTTTAGGGAAAAAAATGTTAAATTTTATTTTGAAATAAAACAGTAGATTGTGTTCTTAGTTCAAAATCTGACACTTTGCGACCTTATGTTAGCTTTGAGAAAGTGACAGGCAAATCTCCCAAGTTAATAGCAGTCATATTAATAGATGTGGCTAAGTCTTTTTAATTAGTTTTAAGGGACAGAGGATATTTTTTTCACTTTGAATAGCTTGTCACAAACCATAAAATCCAGGAAAAACAGTAACTGACAGTGCTAACAATAAAAATGTTTTGAAGTCTGGAACAGGGCTCCCCTCACCTTTTTTAATTAAAACATTTGTTAACATGTTGAGGCATTTTAGTTAAAGAGGAGTAAAGTGATCAAAAGGGCATAGGTTTGGGAGAGACAGACCTATATTTTCATGTCAGTTCTTCCATGCCTATTCACCTCTGTGAATCTGGTTTGCTACTGATTCTCTGTAAAACTGTTTCCTTACTTATAAACTGCAGATAAAATACCAATTCTGTGAAGATTATATGAGGTATCATATGTAAAGCCTTTAATACAGAGCCTGCCAGAGACTTGGTATTTTCTAAATGCCAGTGGTTGTTATCACTATTCTCAATTATATTATATTATATTCATTGGGCATTATTTTATGCAGTTGAAATTTGGAGAGAAATGCTAGTTCAGTCGGCTGACAGGAAAATAGAAAGGGCGGGGGAGTTCTGTTTGCTACCCTTTCTGCATTCTTCCTTTCCCTGCCTGATCTAGAATAATGAGAGAATACCACCAGTGGCCTAGAATTCTCAGTTAAGTGGAAATTACAGTTATAATCTACCCAGTAACAATGCATGCATAGTTCAGAATAGAAATGGTAGAAGTAGAACAGCTTCGTGGAGTGGAACAGTCAGCAGTTCACAGATTTGATAGTGAAAATATTTGGTCATTTTAGTAAAGCAGCCACAAAATAAAGGTGGTTAATGAGATCTCCAGATACATATCCTTATATAGTCGATATTGTAAGCCCCTTGTGTTACCTCTCTTTTGCTTAAACTTTGACAAAAGAGGGAATGAGTGACATTTAAGGCAGACTATTAGCTGTGCGCTTCTGGTTCTATTTTTGATGAGGGGAGTGTTTGAAATAGTTTACTCACATGAGTCATGTGTTTAATGTTTTCCCAAATTCCCCCAATTTTTGACTACACCTGGAAACAATCCTCACCTGGTAGAATTCTAGCATAATACCCAGAGCAGCATTGAAAATTTGGCTGTGTCTCTTGTATAAGGCCACCACAACAGACTCCGGTTGAATTCAGAACAAATGGAATATACTTTTCTTCACAACAGCGATGTCCAGGTTGGAGGTCATAGAGAACTCCGTTACAACAAACCTAAAAGTTTGGAATCAGTTTTAAAGAAATATCAGTTAACTTAAGAGTATTATACCATCATATCTTATGTGATATAATTACTTTTTCATAAGATCTTGATCTGAGACCATATTACTCATATTTCATAGGTTTTAAAAATATACTTTTTCATCTCATACAAATTCTCTAAATGCTGTTTGATACAATGTAGCTTCTTTTTAGTTTTCAACCATGTTTTGTGCTCTATAATAAAACTCTAATAAATGTTTTTTGAATGTCAGTGTTTATAATGCAAAGATGTTCAGAATTATAATAATTTTCTTTATGCATATGTTTTTATTTCAGTGATTGCTTAATTTTAAAATAGAACATCTATGAAAATTGTCTCTCATTGATCCTTTTTTAAAAACAAATTGCATTCTTCTTATAATTTATATGATCATTTATTTATAAACTGAATCTTCAGGCAAGGCAATCTTAACAGAGTCCAATATTTACATATATATGTGTGTATGTATATACATCTATATCTCATAGGCTGCCATATTAAAAAAAGGAAATTTATATGGAAATTAATTTTGAAAGACCCTTTTAACTGTGGTTTCTTCAGGAGCTATGAAAAAAATTATGTGCTTGAACAATCAAATAATTATTTACATACTCAAGTCTGAGAGACTAACTCACTGTATATACAACAAATCAAACAGTGAATAGTTGCTTAGTTGTACACTCAGAACTCATGTTTGGCATAAGTTACATTGGATAGACGTTTTCTGTGGTAGACAAAATCAACCACTCTTTAAGAAGCATTTCTCTTTTTGCTTTTTGCTCATTGCTACCTCCAAAGTGTACCAACATTTGAACCAAGCTCAACATAGGAGTTGTAAAATGTAGAAGTTCTAAGTCTCCAACAAGGTTATTAGCATAATACTTTGTTTACTTTTCAAAAGTTATCTAAAAGCAAAAAAATTGGGTTCTTAAATTCATAGTCTATCCCTGTGGTTCTTCAAGTAGTCCTACTAAATGAATTGTAATGAATTTCTTTTGCTGGGTTTAGTTACTAGCAATAAGGATTTAAAGTTAGTCTAATTCCAAGGATAAATTGGGTGACTTTACCTTTCAATGCCTTATTATGTCTGAAAAATAAATTTTAAAATTATGTCTCATTTTTAAGAGTTAAGCAAGAGGCTGGGTGTGGTTCCTCATGCCTGTAATACCAGTACTTCGGTAGGCTGAGGCGAGAGGATCTCTTGAAATCAGTTCAAAATCAGCTTGGGAGACATAGCAAGATCCTGTCTCTAAAAAAAATTTAAAATTAGCTGGATGAGGTGGCATGCCCCTTAGTCGTAGCTACTTGGGATGCGGAGGCAGGAAGATTGCTTGAGCCCAGGAAGATGAGTCTGCAGTGAACCATGATTACACTGTTGCACTCCAGCCTGGGCAACAGGGTAAGACTCTGTCTCAAAGAAGAAAAAGAAGCAAAAAAGTCTTCTCTATGTATTTATTTGGGATTCAGGAATACTGTTCAGGGAATAAAACAGCACACACCTCCCCTTTGTTTTTCAACAGTGATCTAAAATCTTGCAAGTTGTTTTTGATTTAAAAACACTTATTAAAGAGTGTGTTACTGGATACTTAAGCCTATCTGATCTTTCAGTTCAGCAAATTTATCCACTACTTAGCATCATATTTGATATTGTTCCTCAAATATTCATTTAGTGATGGGCCATCAGGACTGGTTCACTTCTATCTTTTCATTATCAATGCTTTCCCAGGCTTCTTCAGGCAAGCAAAACATGTATCTGGTTGAGATCATTGATGGATCCCAAAGGGGACATTTTCAAGTAATTATTTCTCTTGGGAATTTGCCCCATAGAGTATTTTCTAATTTTCTAATTCAGTCTGCAAGTTAGTTGTCTCAAACAACAAACAAAGACATTTCCATAACTTGAACTAATTTGTGTGTGGCTAATTTTCAAATAGATGTCCTTTCCCTTGCTCAACAGTCTTCAAAATCACTTTTATAATCTAATGATTCTTATAGTGTGGTCCCTGTACCTGCTGAAGAGGCAACACCTGGGAACAAGTTAAGAATTCAAATTTTCACAATTCATTCCAAATCAACTGAATCAGAGTCTCTGGGTCTGGGACCCTGCAGTCCTGTGTTTTAACAAGTCCCTCAGGTCTGATATTGAGATCTGTGACTGTAAACACATGATGAAGCTTATATAAGTTTTCTGGGTAACCCTGATTTCATAGTGATTTAGCCACTACATTGTAGATTCACAATAAAAGTCTCTTTTCTATTTCTCTCCAACCTTTCAACCTAGGACACATATATTAATACCTAAGGCCAAATTGAAATTTACAAACATTTTTTCCTCATACTTTTAATCGTCTTACTTTATTCTCTTTCATTGACAATGCCTATGCTTCTTTAATCCAGTAATGAAAACAATCATTTGTTTAAGGCATCATTGAAAATTGTCTTTGTTTTGAATAATGTGTAACAGTTGCATCATAAGAATAATAGAATGTGAAATCTTTTCAAAAATATGAGAAGAGATTTGCACATGCTGATTTTCTAAGGGTTAGTTTTTGCTTCCTTTTTCCTCACTCTTCAATTTACATTTATTTTCTATAAAAGATGACCCTTCTCTTTTTTCTTATCTTTTTTTTTTTTTGGTAGAGTAGTGGGCCATATCTTTGTTTCTTTGGTCTTAGTAAATTTTTTTATTGATTTGAAATCAATAAAACAACTCTTTGCTAAATATTGGATTTAGGAATATTATATCAACCAGTGATTTATTTTGTGCAAAGACTCATTAAATTTCTTCAAAATTTACATGAAGCAGTTTTTGAAATCATAGTGTAAAGGAAGATAGAAGTAATTTTATAAATAATTTATTCTGAACATACAGAAACTTTAGGCAAATATTATGCTTTGTTAACATTTTATTAATTTGTTCTTTACCTACTTTTTCTTCACCCCATGACATATATGTTTTACTTTAACATGGACATTTAAGGAGGACATATACCTTTTAATTTTTTAGAATAAACTTAAATTTAGAAATTGTCTTTCTAGTTTTACTCTACTTTGCTTTGATTTCACCACTAAAGTTTAGAGTTGAAACTATTATCAAATTATTTGTACAGACCTAAAGTACTATGATAGTTCCTGGCCAAAGTCAGTTTTATTTTGATAAAGCACATTGTTTTCTGCACTGGACAAAATTAAAATTATTCATATGCCTATAAAATTATACTCTACTTCCCAGCTTCTCATTGGATAATGCATATTAAAATAATAGAAGCAAAAGAAAAAAATTGAGAAGTGAATTCTATATTTTGTTCAACATTTTCTCAGTTTTATTTCTTTCTCATGAAGAACATATTAAATGGACAAATTTATTCCAGTATTTTTCCTTTCTAAAATTCTAAATTTCGTTTCATTTTATAAAACTATGTTCATCAGATTTGCATATGTGCATATTTAAATATGTGCATATTTAATGGAATAAATGATGTAAAACTTAAGTATAATGAGAATTTGGAGTATAGTTGTTAAAAAACATATAGTTGATAACTGCTGGCTTTATGCACTTCTTAGATGGTAATTACTACTGCTAATCCTGTGGCAGCCATTATAAATTATATTTTGAGCCATATTGCTTCAATAACTCACTTTCTTAATTATTGTGTTCTTTTTGCAGTGAATCTAATGAATTTAGTAGTAGCTTTAGTCATTGAATATGTGATGCTGACAAATAGGAACATTATTTCCTTATATGAAATTCTACCTTTAAACTAAGGATTCTCTGTGTTGTTTGTCAGTAAAAGTCATTTACAAACTACACTGTCTGGCCATACTATTGATCTGGTTTCTAAATAGCAACTGATATGAACACTAATCTGCAAATGACTATAATTCTAAATATTTCTGCAAACCACGAAAGGTTCTGCTCACAGTTATTCATCAGTGTCATGTAAACAAACACTCATTTTTAGCTCAATGGATTTGTTGTAAAGAAAATTTCAAGTCATTCAATCAAATACAAATTTGAGATGCTTCTTATTCCAATAAATTCATATTTCTTGTAAAGATCATGAAAAATGGGAAGGCTGAATTGCTCATGAGGATGATAGGATTTTTATAAGCATCCTTTCTTCTCCATAGGGTCTTAATAGCTTGGTGGAAATATTGGTCATGATACACCATGGTGTAAGAAGCAGATGATTTTAGTGAGGCTTTAATCTTTAGTGAGAAAAACATAATTCACTGACTAGTTTGAAAAGACTTACTTTAGCTTCAGGAGAATAGCAAATGTGTCCACAGATATTTTCAGATTTTTGACACTTCACTGACTTGCAGAGGTCACCACTGTGGTCCTCTATTAATTTCTGAGTTTTAGGGCATGAATACCATGTTTTCCGTAGGAGATCATATCCAAGAATAATGCCATTTGGCTTCCCGGGAGACACCCAATCAATTTGAAGCGATCTGCAATAGATAGAATAATCAATACTTCTGAAAAGATAATATTTAACATTGCTGCTATCAGCCTCAGCTACCTTTCAATTAATCTTCCTGATTGGTCAAAAGGTCTGTTTTATCAACAACTTCCTAACCAAAAATTGTCAGCAATAGATACTAATATATACAGAGAGTATCAAAAAGTATACATAGTTTAAGAAAGAAATAAACTGTATAAAAATCGTAATACTCAATATATACCAAATAAAAAGTCACGTTTGACTTCTGCAATTGTAAGAGGTGCTCAAAGTGGTTACCAACAGTGTAAAAGTAATACATAGATACCATCTCTTAAAATGTATATCTATTTTAAGTATGATGTTTGCTCAAAAGATGGTGTTCATCAGACGAGTGCTAGCGTTACCATGTGACAGGAAGGACAGACAAAGAAAATGGCAGAAGCACGGTTGATCATACTACACATTGCTTCCATAATTTAATTCAACTTTGAAAAGTAATACATAGATATCCATCTTTTAAAATATGTATACTTTTTTGGCAATCCCTGTATATCTATGCTCATATATGTGACTACCATGAAATATGTTTTGAGAATCAGTCAAAACTTTCGACATTTTTAGCTTTTGGGAGAATAACACTTGGCATGAGTCGGGTGGTCTCTCACTTTAAGTTTTAAAGACAAGAAGGAAATATTATTGTGGCTAATCAGGAAAATCAACAGAGCATTTGGTTTGGTAAGCAAAGTACAAATAACATGACCTGGTAAACGGGGTGAAAATTAGAATATGTGGCAAGCCTAATCCCTACTTCTAAATACTGCTATGGGAATACTGCTATGGGATTTGTATGGAGGTTCCTAGGAAATTTTAGCTTTCTTGACACCTCCTCGCTTCCTCATTCTTTCTGCTAACATGATGTCTGCAGCTTCAGCAATCCATCTCTCAATCATTTGAGAAAGGCCATAAGAATTGCAAAGATGTTGCCATGAGCATCCTTTCTTCTCCATGAATTTAGGGTCACCAGTCCCCAAGTATTTGGTATTGCTGAACCAATGCCAACAATCATCTACAGCTGACTCTTAAACAACAATGGGTTTGAACTCCATGGACCTACTTACATGTGGATTTTCTTCTACCTCTGTTCCTCTGAAACTCCTCATTGTGTTCAGAGTAAAGATGATAAGGATTAAGACTTTTATGATAATCCATTTTCACTTGATAAATGGTGAATATATTTTCTTTATGATTTTCTTAAGAATATTTTCTTTAGTTTATTTTAAGAATACAATATATAATACATAAAGCATACAAAATGTGCTAATCAATTGTTTATGTTATCACTAAGACTTCTCATCAACAGTAAGCTAATAGTAGTTAAGTTTCTTGGGAGTCAAATGTTATATGCAGATTTTCAACTAATTAGGGATTGGTGGCCCTAACCTCTGTATTACTCAAGGTCAACAATATATCTAGAGTCATTAATTTAAATCTCTGTTGTCAAGTGTTGTGTTACTTGCAGCCAAAATAAATGCCCAAATCAATCAGTTCTTTAGTATTACTTTTTAAAAATATGCTTTATTTTTATATATGTTAATTTTTTGACTAACTGAAACAGTTTGTCCAGAAACTCTTTAACTAGTATGGTCTGACATGTTTTTTGGTCAGAAGTATAGGAATTGGAGATTCTCATAAGTATCTTTATATTGTTATGTTCTCAAAGAAAATGTTTGGTTTTTAAAAATTGAGTCATAATTTCATTTTAAATTCACGTATGCTTTCTTTCGGGGGAGGGGTTGTTACAATGAAGGTATAAAATCTGATCAAAACTTTACTGCATTTTCAATGATCTATTAATATTTCATTTGCTATAGTGAATGAGGTCATAACATAAAGCTGTTCACGGAGGAGACAACCCTGAATAAAATGATTTACTCTCAGGTTAATGTTATAGAACTTTAATTCTGCACTTAGGCCTACTTGCCATAAAGATGCTGCCTAGATCACACATCCGTACTATCTTTAGTATTTTCTTAATAAGCTTTATAAGCAAAAAGTAGTTAAAGTTTTTAATAAAGCCTTAGAGGTTTGAGTGTAACATATTTTTGCAGTGCAGCATGGTAAAGAAAACCTCCTCTTAGCAAAACACTACATAAATATAAAAATAATTATTTTTGCTCATACTGTTTTCAAAAAATGAGTGTGACTCTGACATTTGAAATTAATTCTCTTTTTATAATTATATAATCTCCAGTCATAACAATTAACTAATCAAAATAGGGTATATTTTACATATAAAGCATTTTCATAGGTACTTTGGAGGACAGCAAGCATTTAAGAGCCTTGTCCCTCTACTTCAAAAGTATAATAAAAATCTCACAGTGACTTATTTCTACCACTTTTCTGTTATTGTGTAAAATAACATTTTTAATACCTTTTTCATTTGAAGAAGAAATATGTCTTTTTAGGCCAAATTACTGGACCCTGTCAGAATTCCAAGTGACATCACATATTGAGAATTCAATTAAGACCAAACATGTACATTAAAAAGCAGCAGTCAAGATAAACCTCGACATTTTAATAGACTTCTTTAAAAAAAAAAAGCAAATTATTATTTCACTTTGGGGAGGATACAAACATAGCACATTCAGTAATAAAACTCTGTAGATAGGACATTAATGTCAGTTAAGAGAGAATAGTTTCATAGGTGACTTGTATAGACACTTATTATTCTAAAGTTTTTATTAAACTCTCAAAATTAATTCTACATTCTGAAGATATCTCTTTGGTATTCACTGCATAATCAACTACAGAACAGATTTCCTTTAAGTAACATTCAAGAATCTGACTTATCCATAAAAGCTGGTGAACTGGTAAAGTCTAGAAAACACCACCGAGAACACCATCCCTGCCATTATGACTTCCCTTTACTGTATAACATATGGTTAAGTGAGACCACCCATATTTTCAGTGATAGCATGAACAATTTTGCTTTTGAGAATGTGAGTCAAGTATATACAGTTAAATGATTAAAGAAGAGTAGGGGGTTTAGCATATGCACAGCTCTCATTAGTGCCAAGTAGAAGGATACTATAAAAACTTTGGTTGTTAATTTGGAAATGAAAGACATCACTGAGAAATACGCACCATGTTAACTAGATTAATGGTTTCATTGCCTTGATAGTTAAGAGTAAAATAGAAAAAAACATTCTATAACCCTAGGAATAAATGTCAAATGTTGGGGGTGGGGAAGCTGAAGATCTTTTTTGTATAGGTTAGTAATAGTTGTACACTTATGGGTAAATAGAATCAGACTGCAAACCTTTCAGTGTCTTTTGTAGATTTGTTCATGACATAATTGTTAGAGTGTATCTAGCTTTCAGAGAACTAGAAATTGAAATTTAAGCTACCTTAATACAGCTTCTGATCAAAGCCACAATGTTTACACACATTTTTTTTCTCTCAAAATTGTGAATTACATTTTCCTGCTTCCTCTCATTCACATGCATATGCATACATATACACATGACATTGTGATTATACATTGCAGTTTCTAGGTTGTGTTATCTTCCTCTGAAAAAAAACAGCCTTTAATAGCAGTCTGTTTAATTACAGGTAAATTATGAAGTTGCGGAAGCTTGAGTTTTAAATTTTTTATAATCAATACATAATAAATGTACATAGTTTTGGAATACATGTGATACACATATTCATATAATTTGTGAAGATCAAATTGGTGTGACTGGAATTCTATCACTTTAAATATTTGTGTTTTTTTAATGCTAAAGACACTTGAATTGTTTTCTTCTAGCTATTTTGAAATATACAGTAGATTATTATAAAATGTAGTCACCCTACTGATCTATCAAATAATAGTTTTGGGTGCATATATATATTTATAATACATCCTCTGGCTGAATTGACCTCTTTATCATTACAGAGTGAGCTTCTTTGTCTCTTTTTTTAAAGTCTTTTATTTGTAGTCTAGTTTACCTGTTTATAAGTATAGCTACTTCTACCATTTTTGGTTTCTACTTGTATGATATCTTTTTCTACTTCACCACTTTGAGTCTAAATATGTCTGTATAGGTGAAGTAGGTTTCTTATATGCAGCATATACTCTGATATTGTTTCTTTATTTGCTCAGCAATTTTATGACTTTGGAGAATTGAGTCCATTCACATTAAGAATTACTTATAAGTAATATTATGCAGCCATAAAGAAGGACAAAATTATGAACTTTGCAGCAACTTGGATGGACTTAGAGTATATAATACTGAGTTATCTATCACAGAAACCAAGAACATGCCCTCACTTAGAAGCGGACCTTAAACAATTATTATAATACTATAAGAAAGGAATTGGCAGAACTGGGAAACTGCTGAAGTAGTTGGGATTAGCAGTAGTGGGAAACTGTCAGGGGAGAGTGCGGGCACACCTCAACAGCAAGGGTACTTGCATAACAAACATTTGTATACCTACCCCTAAATTGTACCCCACATCTAAAAAAACCCACAGCTTATGACTGTCATTTTGTTGCATTTTCTGTTTGTTTTGTAACTTCTCTTCCTTTCTTTCTTGTGTTTAACTGATTTTCTCTGGTAGTATGTTTTAATTTGTTAGTCTTTATTTCTAGTGAATCTATTATAGGTTTTTGCATTATACCATTTCATACCATGAGGTTACAGATAACATCTGATAAGTATGGCAAGTTATTTTAATGAAATGATGACTTATCTTAGATCACAAGAAATAATAGAAACAAACTTTTAAAAATAAATAAAATCTCCACAATTTACCTCTATCCACATTTTCACTTGTTGTCTCAGCTTATATATTTTTTATATTGTTTATCTCTTAACAGGTTGCCGTAACTATTATTGCTTTTGATAGATTTGTCTTTTGGGCTTCATACTAGAGCTATGAGTGGATTGTATACTGTAATTACAGTATTAGAGTATTCTTGGTTTGTTCACATACTTAATTTTACCAGTGAGTTTTATATCTTCAAATGTTTCTTTTTTGCATCTTGGTGATTTTGTTTCGTAGTGAAGAATTCTCTTTACCATTTCTTGTAAGATGTGTCTAGCGATGGTGAGTTCTCTCAGTTTTTGTTTGTCTGAGAAAGACTTTGTCTCTCCTTCATATTTTGAAGGATAGCTTTGCTGGATACAGTACTCTTGGATGACAATTTTTCTTTTGTCACTTTGAAAATGTAATCTCACTACCACTTGGCTTCCATGGTTTCCATTAGAAGTCTGTTGTCAAACAAATTGGAGTTCTTTTATATTTAATTTGCTTCTTTTCTCTTGCTTCTGTTGAAATCCTCTCATTGTCTTTGACCTTTGAGAATTTGATTATTATATGTCTTGGTGGTAGACTTACTTGGGTCAAATCTGTTTTTGGCACTCTTTGACTTTCCTGTACTTGAATAATTATCTCTTTCTCATGTTTTGGAAAGTGTATTATTAATATTCCCTTGATCTTTCTGAACTCTCCCTTGAACACCAATATTTTTAGATTTAGTCTTTTGAAGTAATTTTCTATAATATACAGGTGATCTTCATTTCTTTTCATTCCTTTTTCTCCTTTGACTGTATAGTTTCAGGTAGCCTGTTTTGAGCTCCCAGATTCTTTCCTCTATTTGAGTTATTCTGCTATTGAGAACCTCTAATGAATTTGTCAGTTCATCAAATGTATTTCTCAGTTCCAAAATTTCTGGTTTTTTAATTATATTTTAATCTCTGTTAAAGCTTTCTATTGCTTTACTGTGTTATTTGAAGATCACTGAGTTTCCTTATAACTGCCATTTTAAACTCTTAGAAGGTTTACATATTACCATCTCATCAGGGCTTCTTGCTTTATCAGTTTAAGGAGATCATGGTTCCCTGTTTGCTGCTGTTTTTGTAGATGTATGTCCATGTCTTTGCAATGAAAGAGTAGTCATTTATTCTTTGTCTAGCTTTTTTTTTATTGTACACTATATGTTTGTTTAGAGATTCTTTGTAATTTACCCATTAACTTTCTTTCTCTTTATTTTTAAATTTGTGAGCTCATTGCCTCCTTTTTGACACTAGATGGCACCTTAAACTTAGGTTTTAACTGTTCTAGTAATTTATCAAAATGTCACCCTTCCAAAATAGGGGAGGGTTCAAAGGGGATATCTTAGTAGCATGGGCAGGCTTTGTGCCCAGGGGACCTGTGGAACAAGCGGCCTATAATGTGGTGCTGCTGAATAGTTACTCTAATTTACCATCTCCTTTGGCCAAGTTACAGAACAGAATTTCCAAGCCTGGAGTGGTAGTGCCATCTTCCCCCTTTGTCTCTTCCTGTCCTCAGGGATATTTCTACCTTCAGGCATTCTGATGCTTCCTGCATGCTAAGTCAGGGAAAAGACTCCTTGCAGGTAACCCAAGATGGTGGAGAAGGTGGTCGTCCAGCTCATTCTCACTTTTTCCAGTATAGAAACTGTGAGTTATTGGAAAATCTTCTCCACAATTGGGGCTGGGCTGATGGGGGAAATGCATCATTAAATATGGAAGTTCATTTGTTTTACCATCTGCTTGTTTTTTTACTTCTTTGTGTTCTCAGTAGCTGTCTCATCCACATATTTGAGTTCTGGGATATTGCTGGTGATATATTCCTGATGATAAACTCAGTACTGTATATTTATTTTGATTTTCTGTGGGGAAAGTAAAGCCAGCTTGCTTGTATGCCATAATTTTGTAACCAGAAGTCCTTTAGATACATTTTGGTACATGATTTCATCAAGTGTTAGTTGGAGACTTTTAAAAAAATTATGTCATATTGTTAGTAAAATTATGATTGTCATTCTATTACTACTACATACTATTATGTGACCACTACCACAGTAGTCAATGCTTTCTTTTTTTTTTTTTTTTTTTTTTTTGCAAATTAGAAACATAGTCTCACAATGTTTCCCAGGCTGAACTCAAATTCCTTGGCCCAAGTGATCTTCCTGTCTCAGCTTCCCAAGTAGTTGGGACTACAGGCATGTGCCATTATCCCTGCTTTTATCACTTCTAATGGTCACTTCAAAATGTACAATATATCACTGAAACTATAAAGGAACAAAGAAAATAATTTATTATCATGTACTTTACATAGGTGAATGTCAAAATCATATAGGGCAGAGTGAATCTTTATAAAGAGTTAGGATTCACACTGGCACTCTTTAACACTTTATTCTTGTTTTATCATTATTTTGTCAAAACATTCTTGTTTAGCCAACAAAAAAAACCAATCTTTATATACCATAAGATGTCAACCTAAATTATTATACATTAAATAGCTACACGTTCTCTAATCATGTTTACATAGGCCTGTTTTCCTATTTTATTTGGTCATTTTTGTCAGACATATATGTAACACTCAAATTCTTCAATACTAGTCCAGATTATGCTTATAAAAAAGTTCAGAACAGCTTTTATATAAGACTAAATAAATTCTTTTAGTTTTTTTAATTATTAATTTTTAATAATTATTTGCTCTCAAGTCAAGTCATTGAATATTTAATGATCCTACTAAAATGTTTAGTATAAGTTACAGAGGTTAAAAAAGAAAAGTCTCATGTCCTTGAATAATAGGAGATATACAACATACATATATAAAACAAATAAAATATTATATAACAATGTAAAATCTAGTGCTTAAATGTGTAGTTCATGTGGCAAGTATTATAAAACACATAGAAAGATTGCTGCATTCTAGATAAACAAAGAAAGTTTCATGTGGACTTGAATTGCTGAATAAGAGAACAGAAAGAATTCTGAGTAGGAAGATGAACATAAGCAAAAATAAGAGGTAGAAGTTAGTCTTGCACATTCAAGGAAAAGCAGCATGACTGACTTGATTAGTGAATGATCCATATTCAGCAATAATAAAAGATAAATTTGACTATAAGAAGAAAGTTTATGGAACCCTTCAAATACCAAGTTGAAGAGTTTAATAACAAAATAAGATAATTTTTCAATGTGGTCATTAACAGAATAAAAATTCCCTTTAGAATCAATAACTTGATATATTGGAATGCGCAAGACCAAGAGTAGGATGCACTAGTGAGTTATATTCATAACCCTAGTGTGACAGAATATTAAATTTGGGGTTTTCTCTTATTTAGGAATTTCAACAATAGCTCGAAATTGGGAATGACTGATGACAAGTTTCTTTATTGAAGAGAAACAAGTGGGAGATGAGGGGGAAGTTGGCAGCTGAGCCAGTCGGACTACATGAGCTGCAGTGTGAGTGAGTGGGTGTATGAAAAATTATGTGTATGTGCTGGTGAGTGAGTGGGCATGTGAGTGACTGACTGAGTGAGGTCTAGGGAACTGGTGGCCAGAGCTCTCCTCGTGCAGCAGCTGGTGCCACAGCTTGTACCCTAGCAATTCCTAGGATGCAGAAGCCGAACACTATTTTCTTTCTTTCTTTCTTTTTTTAAATCAACAAAACCCTCCCTGGGAAGAAAATGCTGGGAAAGACTATCTAAGTGGGGGCTCGAGAGCAAGTGGAAAGGCCCCTAGTGCAATAGCTGGTGCTGTAGCTTCTCTGCTTGGTTTCTGGCTCTTTTGAGGTCATAGAAGCTGAGTGCCACTTTTTTTTTAAACAGACAGAAGGTTTCCTGTGAAAAGCAGTGGGGAGAGACTGTCGCCCCAGGCTCTCCCTCACTATTGGCAGGAGAGACTGTGGGCTCCAGGCTTTGCCTCACCACTTCAGCGCCTGGCAGGGAACTCGCAACAGGGACTGTGGAGGGAGTTCAGAGGCAAAGTCCCACAGAAGAGGACAAGAGAGCACCTGGCCAGCATCTTGAAGGTCGGGCAGGAAAGTGCTCCAACTTGCTCACGATGGAACAACAGACCTATCTCTGTGACTGGTGGGTCAACTACTCAGGGATTGATTGTGACCCATAGGGAATATCCTGAAAGTACAAACTTCAGAGGGACCTGATGATTGCTGAATTCCAGGCACCCCACCCCCCATCTTGATCCAACCGTGACACAAAGGGTGTGACCAGTAAAAGACAAGGAAGGACTGCAAAGAGATCAGTTAACAAATCCAGAGCCCGAATCAGGGAAGAATAGAGGACTGAGCAAACATCAGAAGGGAAAGTCTTTCCCACAGACACCGAATAACAGAAATAAAGAGAAAAACAAGAGATATGTCATAAATGAGGAAAAACCAAAGGAAGACCTCAGGCAATTTCAAGTGTACCAAAGACAAAACTCCTGAAAAAAATCAGACCTTGTTGCACAAACAATGGAAGTCGCCAACGACTGGCCTCAGAATATGGCAAGGATTAGGGAATGGATGGAAAGAGTAAATAAGACTCAAGAAAGACAAGAGGCAACACTGAAAGAACTTGTAACAGAGATATTGGCAATGAAAAATTTCATACAGGAAATAAATAACAAGATGACAAGCATGGAAAGCAGAATTAATCTAGCTGAAGAAAGAATCTCAGAACATGAAGACCAGAACATGGAACTAACCCAATCTATAAAAAACATACAAAGAAGTCTCAGAAATAAAGAACAAAGCCTACAAGAGATGTGTGATTATATCAAGAAGCCGAACCTACACCAGATTGGGATCCCAGAAGAAGTAAGAGAAATGGAGAACAACTTGGAGCAAGTATTCTAGGAGGTAATCCAAGAAAACTTTCCCCATCTCACCAGAGATGTAACCAGTCAAAAACAAGAGATACAGAGAACCCCCACAAGACATCAAAAGAGAAGACCAACCGCTGGACACATAGTAATTTGTCTACAAAAAGTAGGCACAAAAGAAAAAAATCCTAACAGCAGCACGAGAGAAAGGTCAAACTACTTACCTACCGGGGAAAAGAGCAGTAGACCTATTGGCAGAAACACTACAAGCAAGAGGGGCTAGAGCCCTATATTCAAAGTCATCAAAGATAAACAATTTCAACCAAGAATTTCTTATTCAGCCAAGCCCAGCCTAATCAGTGATGGAGAATTAAAATCCTTCCCAGATATCCAATCCCTTAGAGATTATGAAGCTTCCAGACCAGCTCTACAGGAGACACTTAAAAAGTCATTAAGCACAGAAGAAAGAAATAAAAATAATGATCACACACTTCCCAAGATAACAGCAGAGCACCGAACCAACAGAGAATACAGTGCAACAAGAAACTTGAAAACATACATATACAACAATCCCAAAGCCAAAGGAAAACAAGCAAACAAAGAAAAAACATCATAAGAACCTCATGACAGGGAGAAATAATCACATTTCAATAATCAGCCTGAATGCGAATGAACTAAATACACCACTGAAAAGACACAGAATGGCAAACTGGATAGGAAACCATGATCCAATTATTTGCTGCATCCAGGAGACTCATCTCACTACAAGGAATGCACACAGACTCAAAGTTAAAGGATGGAAAACGAGTATCCAGGCAAATGGATCACAAAAGAAGGCAGGAGTTGCATTCTTAATATCAGATAAATCAACCTTTAAACTATCAAAAATTTAAAAAGATACAAAAGGACACTACATAATGATAAAAGGTTCAGTCCATCAACAAGAAATATCCATCCTAAACATATGTGCACCCAACACAGGAGCACCAGCATTTATAAAGCAACTATTAAGTAAACTAAAAAAAGATATTGACTATAAAACTATTATAGCAGTGGACTTGAATACCCCACTAACAGGCCTAGATAGATCAACTAGGCAAAAAAATCAACAGGAGATCCAAACCTAAACTTGACACTTGACCAAATGGACTTAATAGATACCTACAGATTGTTCCATCCAAAAATCACAGAGTATACATTCTGTGGAATGTATATTCCGCATGGAATGTTCTCCAAGATCGATCACATCCTTGGCCGCAAATCAAGCATAAACAAATTCCATAAAGTTGAAATCTTGTCATGCACATTCTCAGAACACAGTACAGTAAAAATAAATATCAACATTTCAAAATTTCCCAAAAGCTCACAAAGACATGAATACTAAACAACATGATGCTGAACAACTACTGGGTCAACACTGAAATCAAAGCAGAAATTAAAAGATTCCTGGAAACAAATGAAAATGAAGAAACATCTTACCAAAACATCTGGGATGCCATGAAAACAGTTCTAAGAGGGGAATTTATATCTCTATGAGCACACATCAAGAAAATGGAAAGATCACAAGTGGAGAGCCTAACAAATAACCTAAGGAAGCTGGAAATACAAGACCACCAAAACCCCAACATAAGCAGAAGAATCCACACCAAAATAAGAGCCCAATATGGGACACAGAAGACAAAAATATCATAAAAAACACCAGCAAAAAAAAGCAGGTTCTTTGAAAGAATTAACAAGATTGATGGATCCTAGCCAGAATGACCAAGAAAAAGAGAGAAAAAGCCCAAATACGCACAATAAGAAATAGAAAAGATCAAATCACAACTGACTCCAAAGAAATACAAAAGATTATCAGAGATTACTATGTACACCTATATGGAAACAAACTTGAACCTAATTATAATGGAGGACTTTCTGACATCACACAACCTCCCCAGATTGAAACAAGAAGACACTGAGACACTAAATAGACCAAGAACAACTTAGGTAATTGACACAATCATATGAAAACTACCTCCAGAAAAAAGCCCTGGACCAGATGACTTTCCAGCAGAATTCTGCAAAACATACAAGTAGGAGCTGATACCAATCCTATTGAAAGTATGCCAGGCAATTGAGAAAGATGTAATTCTCCCCAAGTCATTTTATGAAGCTAACATTACACTGATACCCAAATCGGGTAAAGATCCAACAAAAAAAGAGAACTACAGGTCAATATCTTTTATGAACATAGATGCAAAAATCCTCAACAAGGTTCTAGCAAATTGGATCCAAAAACACATCTCAAAAATCATCCACCATGACCAAGTAGGCTCCCCACCCCCAGGAAGCAGGGCTGGTTCAACATTCACAAGACCATAAATGTAATTAAATACATAAACAATGTAAAAACAAGAACCACATGATTATACCACTAGATGCAGAAAAATCTTTTCATAAAATCCAGCACCACTTCTTGATAAAAACCCTCAAACACCTAGGTGTAGAAGGAACATACCTCAAAATAGTAAGTGCCATTTATGATAAACCCACAGCTAACATATTGCTAAATGGACAGAAACTGGAAACATTTCCCCTTAAAACTGGAACAAGACAAGGCTGCCCACTCCGACCCCTCTTGTTCAACATTGTTTTGGAAGTCTTAGCTCAGGCAATCAGACAGGAGAAGGAAATCAGGGGTATCCAATAGAAAAAGAGGAAGTCAAGTTATCCCTCTTTGTTGATGATATGATCCTATACCTTGACAATCCAAGAGAATCTGTCAAAAATCTGCTTGCACTGATAAAGGAATTTGGCAAAGTCTCAGGGTACAAAATAAATGTGCAAAAGACAGTTGCATTTATATACACCAACAACAAGCAGGCAGACCTCCAAATTAAAAGCACAATCCCATTCACAATAGCCACACCAAAAAATGAAATACCTTGGCATTTTCCTAACCAGAGAAGTGAAAAACCTTTACAATGAGAACTATGAAACACTGCTCAAAGAAATCCAAGAAGACACAAACAAATGGAAAAATATTCCATTCTCATGGATAGGAAGAATCAACATTGTTAAGATGTCCATCCTAACAAAGGCAATCTACAGATTCAACGCAGTACCCAACATCATTCTTCTCAGACCTGGAAATGACAATACAGAAATTCATATGGAAACATAAATGGCTACAAATAGCCAAAACAATCCTTAGGAAAAGAAACAAAGCCGGAGGTATTACACTTTCAGACTTCAAACTTTACTATAAGGTTACAGTAATCAAAACAGCCCAGTGTTGGTACAAAAACAGGCACATAGACCAATGGAACAGGATAGAGATTCCAGAAGCAAAGCTTCAATTTCTCAACCAACTCATATTTGACAAAGCATCCAACAACAACCACTGGGGAGAGGAGAACCTATTCAGTAAATGGTGCTGGGACAACTGGCTCATCATATGCAGAAGATTGAAACAGGACCCCTACCTGTCACCATACACAAAAATCTTCTCTAAAGGGATCAAAGACCTAAACGTAAAACCTCAAACTATACGAATCTTAGAAAATGCAGGAGACACCCTTATGGAAATTGGAACTGGCAACCAATTCCTATTATTTGTAACCCTAAATTCCCATACCTTAAGAAATAACCAGATTCTGCAAAGCAAAAGAAACCATCAAGAGATCAAGGAGACGGCCCACAGAATGTGAAAAATTATTTGCCAACTGTATTTCTTTATTTCTGCCAACTGTATTTCTGCCAAAGGCATAACATCTAGGATCTACAAAGAACTCAAACATGCCAAAAGGAAAAACACAAACAGTCCCATTCAAAAGTGGGCAAAAGACATGAATAGACACTTCTCAAGAGAAGATATACAGGCAGCCAACAGACACGTGAAAAAGTGCTCAGCCACACTCATCATCAGAGAAATGCAATCAAAACCACAATGAGATACCACCTAACCCCAGTAAGAATGAACATCATTAATAAAAACAAACAACAACAGATGGTGGTGAGGATGCGGAGAAAAAGGAATGCTTCTGCACTGCTGCTGGGAATGTAAACTCGTGCAAACTCTTTGGAAGACAGTGTGGTGGTTTCTGAAATAACTAGAAATTGACCTTCCATATGACCCAGCAATTCCCCTATTGGGAATATACCTGGAGGAACTCAAATCATTCTACAAAAAGATACCTGCACACGTGTGTTTCTTGCAGCTCCATTCACAATAGCAAAAGCACGGAACCAACCATGTTGCCCATCGAAACTGGACTGGATAACAAAAATGTGGTACATATACACAATGGGTTATTATTCAGTCATAAAGGACAAACATATGAACTTTGCAGCAACTTGGATGAATTTAGAGTCGATCGTACTCAGTGATCTATCACAGAAACAAAGAACAGAGTACCATATGTTTTCATTAATAAGCGGACCTTATACTATTATTATAATACTATAAGAAAGGGACTGGCAGTAGTGGGAAACTGTCAGGGGAGGAGGGGTGGGATTGGCAGTTGAGGAAAACTGCTAGGGGAGGGAGGTGTATACCTCATCAACAAGGGTACTTCCATAAATGTTAGGTAAAAAAGAGCAAGGAGGAGGGAAAGAGCAAGCTTTCAAAATGGCAGAAGCTTTGAACTAGATGTGAGCTTAATATTTTACTGGAGATGGAATGGACTATTTGTTATTTGATCATGAATATTAATTTTGAAAGTGAAACTCATAGCTACAAATAACTGGAAAGCCTTAAGATATTCCTGAGAGATCGTCAAGAGTTGAGGAAAAGATAAAAGAGTATGTTTAAGACAGTAAGTAGCAGACAAAATTTTTCCTCTTTGTACCTAAATTAATTAAGACAACTCCATAAACTAATTATATAAATGTAAATGATGAAAATAGTGTGCTGGTGGTGGAAATGGGGAGAGTAAAATATATGAAAACAGGCTCCAAAAGAAAATATGCTAACATTGATGTTTTTTGAACTCAACTTAAAAATCATTCAAAGATATATGTCCTTGATAATATGTGAGGTGGTGGTGATACATTTGCAGAAATGAACGTTGGAAATGATGCGTTAGGTGACAATTAACTTTTGATGCTTGTGTTTATGAAAGTGATGGCTGAGTATCACAACAGAAAATCAATAGGAAATTGGATAGATGGAATTAGAGTTTAGGGAGAAAACAGGGTGAGAAATCTTTGAGATACCAGTATGACTAAAACTGTAAGAATATTTGAACCATCTGGGCAGAAGGGAGAGACTCTCTATTGAGAACATCCAGAATTAATGAGTGGGTTTGTAATAAAACCAATTGAAAAAAAAAAGAGTGTTCAGAGAACCAGGGACAAAGTAACAATTAAAGGTCAAAGTGAATTAGGAGGAAGAACTGGATTTTGCTGAGAGGCACTCAAAGGCCACCTTAGTGGCTAAGTTGCTTCTATGGAAGCTATAAGAGGTAGGAAAATCAGAAGGAGTTTGGGAAAAAAAGGATGTGAAAAAATGAAAATAGTGATAACAAAGTCTCAAGAATAAGATCACTATTCTATTTTTTATATGTTCAATTTCTATATTCTATTCATAGTCTGTATATTCTGTCCATATTCTGTTTAAGGTATCCTTAAACAAATAATGAGTGTGATAATTGGAACTCATTGGCCATCTAAAAAATAATATATCCTAAAAGCCATGGTGATCATAACACTATCATTGGACCTGTACAGTAGTAGTTAAAATGTTCCAAATTTTCTCTTTCAAGAGTTATTTCCATATCCTTTAAAGATTTAAACAGACAACTTTAGCTCAAATTAAAAATTGACTACAGTTGCCCATATTGACAAGAAAGTTTGGAATATGGATGAAGAAAAAGTGATTTGACATTCCACATCCTTCAGCTCAACATTCTACCTATTAAAGCAAACAAAAAAATGACTTTAAATTTTTCTTTAACAAAATTGTAATATTACACTTTAGTTCAAGCTATTATTCACTGAAAAAAGTCAGGAAGGGAAAATCAAGGATAGGTGAGATTCCCTGATATGTGATATCATAGTATAAAAAGATGAAGCTTCACAATTTCACCTCAAATTTGGCAAGGCAAAAAAAAAAAGAAACTTCTTTCACAAGCTCTGAGCTCCTGAGTCATACTTATCCCTAAGTTAAGTTATTTGAAAATATAGTGATATTTATGAATAATGAATTAATTTTGAGACACTTAACCTATGCTAGTATCAGAAACATTTCTCGAAAACTAGTGTGTAAAAATATCATTGATGTCATTCAGTATCTTGAGGCAAATCTTAAAACAATTATTTGTAATTGCTACAAAGCCATTATACCTCAGACTCCTCATCAATAATACATCCCTAAACTGATTTGGACCTGAAAAAACTGCCAGGGTTTCAATTAAAGGCAACAAAAGACATGATCTCCGTTCTTTCTCTACTTTCCCTTAAGCCTCATGCCTGGAAATCATGCATTTTGGAATAGTAGGAGTAATGTACTCTTTAAACATCTGTCTTGTTTATATACTTTTCTTAGTTTATCCATTTATAGAGAATAAATAAGCAAACTTCAAAGGCAGCCCAGTATCCAGTGAAGCTGTCAGTTGCAGTGCCTGCCATATTTCAATCAAAGTCAGAGCCAACCAGTTATCTTCGTCCAGCACAGACTCCACATTCTCAAGGACCAGAATTAATGAATTAGCTATTGATTAAATTCCACTCTAGCAAATCCACCAAGGCAAATAAATGAACTACCCAGGGCACGTGTAGGCCACGGCCAGACATGTCCGGGCTATCGATCAGTAGTTAGTATTCTTTTGGGATATAGAAGCAGCTGATGATAATATGACAAGTATAGAAAATGCAGTGTAGAAACAGAGCTTGCTTTGTTTCTGAAGAAGTAGCATATAAAACTAGAAGGGCCCATCTGATTCTTTGACATTTGTGTGCTATGGCATCCTTGGTTTGCATATAACAGGAAAAACATGCATAAGTACTTGTATGGCAGAGGATGCAATAAAAAACATGGTATAGATTAAGGCCAAAGGCAAAGATGAGTTGATACACTTCATGCATATAATCAAACAGGCTCTGTGCTATGCTCTGTGTATGTTATTGAAATATATGAAAGTTAAATTTCACTATTAAATTTTACCAAAATTAAGTAAACGAAAAAATCTGAGAGATCAAAGAAATGTATTAGAAACCAAATTACTTTATACGCTATAGACGTAAATCCACTCTACCGCTATTTTTCTAGAAGGATTTCACATTTGATTTTGCATGTTGCTAATATAAAAGAGATTTTAACAACAAAAATAGAAACATAACTAACAAGTATACATTGCCAGAAGTATAATGAAATTATACAAACAATATCATGCACACAGGAGTCTAACTGCTTTGGTGTTGGTGTAATTTTGATTAATGGCTTGGCAGCCTATACTCTCTCATTAAAGTCTTGCCTTTGGAAAATGTTACACTGCTATGATGGATTGTTTTAAGAAAGGAAATATTTTCCATGCCAATATTTGGTTGTGAATGATTTTTATCAAGTTTTTCCTAGATCTCTGAAGGGGGGATGGGGGAAAGGAAAATTGCCAAAGGCATTGGAATAAAGAAAACTATGGTGGAAGGGAGGGCACTTCCTATGTAGACCACATGGAATAAACCTGTTGCAGCTTATCTGTCTCATTGATGACAACTAAAAAGTCTGCACAGATTACACAGTAACAGTCTGAGGACCCCGATAGGTTAGCAATAGCAGATCAGGAGGGGAGCCAAGAATTGAAGAGCAAATTTTATAGGATGAGTTTCTAATTTTTCTCTTCCTTCATCTTCCATCTATAATCCAAGGGCAGCCCTGGTGTGTAATTGTGAACTAGGCAAACAAAATCTTAAAGAAGCTCAATCTTTCTTGCCAGAATATCTGGAACAAATAAAATTCACAAGTCAGAGAGTGTGAGGGAAATCCTCATTTTGTTTTGTTCGTTTTCTTTCCTGTCCCCTCCTTCCCCACCATGGGCCCTGCTCTGATAACGATTTAAGCCAAGGACCTGCACTCTAGCATCTGTGGCCAAACAGGAATCTAAAGCGCCACAAAATATCACCTTTCTGTCTATAGATCAACCAAGGAAACTGGGCTCTGGGGTCCCAAAAATGTAGAAGGAATCCATGTTATTTTTTCTTTATATTTTCTCTTACCTCGTTGCCTCAAATTACACTTTTGTCTACTGGGAGGCTAACATTTTAAGAGAAACCAAATAATTTAAAAATCCTCTTCTAAATCCAGGAAGAGAAGTTCAAGCTGGAACTATGGGGGAATCTCTGAAAAAAGAAAGTTAAAGATCTAATTCTATGAATGACCGACAAAATTTCTAACTCTGTTCTGAGCAGCACATTCATGGTTGACTCAAATGCATAGGATATCCAAGCACCATAGCAAAGACTTTAAGATCTGAACTATTACATAATTAATCAGTCAAATCTCAAATAGTCTTTGAGAGGTTCATGCATGGGACAGATAAAAAGTTGTATAGCAAAGTTTTTGAGAAATGAACTGACTTTGTAGCCACTGACAAGGCAAAACAGACTTTGCAGCCTGAAGCATACCAACTGATTACTTTCTTAAAAAAAAAGAAAGGTGAACACAAACTTCATCTGTCTTCAGAGGATTTTAGCAGGACTCAGCTTATTATAACCTAATATTCAAAAGGTACAGGAAATTATCCAAAA
The DNA here is from genome assembly GCA_027257055.1 of Cephalopachus bancanus. NCBI lineage: Eukaryota > Metazoa > Chordata > Mammalia > Primates > Tarsiidae > Cephalopachus > Cephalopachus bancanus. Next base: position 3,628,597 of record JAPVLO010000079.1, read on the forward strand.
TTACTTTAAATTACACTAATCAATGAAAGCTGGAGTAGCTATATTAATATCAGATGATACAAACTTAAGAACAAGGAAATTATCAAGAAGAAAAAAGGACTCTTACGTAATCATAAAAAGGTCAGTTTATCAAGACATAAAAATTCTAAACATGTATGCACCTAATAATAAAACATCAAAATACATGAGGCAAAACGGATAGTTCTGAAGAACAAATAAATAAATCCACAATTATATTTGAAGACTACAACACTACCCTCACAATAAATGACAGGAAAAGCAGGCAGAACATTAGTAAGTATATAGATGATTTGAACATACTATTACTCAACTGGACCTAATTGACATTTATAAAATACTCTATCTGACAACAGCAGAATATACATTCTCCTCAAGTGCATATAGTACATTTAACAGGATAAATCATATTTAATGAGGTCCACAAAACAGAACTTAATTAATTTAAAATTATCAAAATCCTAAAACTATATTCTCAGACCATAACAGAATTAAACTAGAAATCTACTAAAACATTTCAAAATATTTGGAAATTTAAAAATCTCCCTCTAAATAATCTATGTGTTGAAGAAGTCTTAAGGGAAATTCAAAAGTATTTTGAAAGCCGGGCTCGGTGGCTCAGCCTGTAATCCTGCGTCTTTGGGAGGCTGAGATGAGTGAATTGCCTGAGCCCGCGGGTTCGAGACCCCCCTGGGCAGCGAGACCTCATCTCTACAATAAATAAAAAAATCAGCAGGGCATGGTAGCGCATGCCTGTAGTTCCGGCTACTCGGAAGGCTGAGGCGGAAGGATCGCCGGAACCCAGCAGGTCGAGGCTGCAGTGGCTGGCAGCAAGGGCTGCAGAGGAAGCCCAGAGGCAAAGCCCCATGTGAGAAAATGAAAGAGGCACCCTGCCACCATCTTGAAAATTGGGCAGGAAAGTGCCCTGACTTGCTTACCACAGAGCAACAGAGGTCCACAATAAGAGGACACCACTCAAGCATAGGTCTGGTTGGGGCAACCCCCACCCCAGTACCTGGGAAAAGACAATCCTGCACCTCCTGACTATGGGGATCCCCCTTACCATATGAGAGTGGGATGGGGAGACTGCAGCCCCACCCACCCCACTTCCCATCTTTCTTCCCTGATCCGAACACTGGGGAGATAGTGAATGAAGCAGAAGCTCTGTAGGAGATAACAGAGAAGCAGATGAGAGGCACAATTACAGAACCTGCCACAAGAAGGCAGGTCTTTATTTTTATTTTTAAAGATTTTATGTCTGTTTGTTTCTTATTTTTTCATGTTTTTTCTTTGTGAATGGTGTGTATGTGAAGGTTTAATCTGCATCCACCCTCTTTTCTTTCTCTCCTTTTGTTTTTTATTTTCTATTTATGTGTGTATGTGAATGATTGAGTGTTTGTCTTTCAGTTTTTGTCTGTTTTTGCTCTTTTGTTCTTCTCTTTTTTTAGTTTAATGTTTGTATGAATATATGTGTGAGGATTTAATCTGAATTCTTTTTTTCCTTCTTATTCTTTCTTTCTCTTTTTCTTCTCTTTACATTTTGTGCTGACCGTATGTGTATGTTTGGTTTTCCTGGTTTTTTATTATTGCTGTTTTTTGTTTTGTTTTGCTTTGATGTTATTTCAGGTTGTTTTGGGTGTGTGTATGTGTGTATCTGTGTGTGTGTGTGCGCGTGTGTGTGTGTGTGTGTGTGTGTGTGTTCAATTGTTTTTTGCTATGGTTTCTGCTTTCATTATAGTTGTTTTTTTTTCATTTTTAAAAGTTTTTTCCATCTTATTTTATTCTACTCTTCTCTGTTCTCCTCATTACTGCTACTGTATCTTGGACTCAGGGGGTAACACACATACCCATTTCAACATCATATAGAGTGATGGTGGGGAATGGGTCTCAGGGAACTCATACCATAATCAGTGAACATTGTGATTTGCAAGTAATTTCTGAATCCTAGTTCCCCATGCTCTGCCTTATTCGACTCTCAAAACTACAAGAGAGAGCAAAGTTTCCCACCCATAGTCCTGTTTCAAAATAGAACAAACCTAGAGCCCTGATCAGGGAAGAATAGAGGGCTGAACAAACATCAGAAGTGAAAGCCTCTCCCGTTGCCACTGAGTAACAGAACTAAAGAAAAAAGAAAGATATGTCACAATTTAGGAAAAACCAATGAAAGAGCACAGGTAATTTCCAGTGTAGCAAAGAGAAAACACCTGAAAAATCAGACCTCAGGGCCCAAACAATGGAAGTCACCAATGACTGGCCCAGAATATGACAGGGATAAGGAAATGGATGAAAAGAGTGAATAAGACTCAAGAAAGACAAGACACAACACTGAAAGAACTTGTAATAGAGATTTTGGTAATAAAAAATTTCATACAGGAAATAAATAACAAGATGACAAATATGGAAAACAGATTTAATCTAGCAGAAGAAAGAATCTCAGAACTTGAGGACCAGAACATGAAATTATACCAATCTGTAAAAAAACATAAAAGAAAACTCAGAAAGAAAGAACAAAGCACAAAAGAGATGTGTGATTGTATCAAGAGGCCAAATCTATTACTGATTGGCATCCCAGAAGAAGAAAGGGAAACAGAGAACACCTTGGAGCAAGTATTCCAGGAGGTTATCCAAGAAAACTTTCCCCATCTCACCAGAGATGTGACCAGCCAAAAACAAGAGCTACAGAGAACCACCACAAGACATCAAATGAGAAGACCAACCCCTAGGCACATAGTAATATACCTACACAAAGTAGGCACAAAAGAAAATGTCCTAACAGTGGCAAGAAAGGTCAGAATACCTACTGGGGAAAACCAACCAGAATAGCAGCAGATCTATCAGTAGAAACACTACAAGCTAGATGGGACTGGAGTCCAATATTCAAAGTCCTCAAAGATAAACAATCTCAACCAAGAATTTCCTACCCAGTTAGCCTCAGCTTCATCAGCAATGAAGAATTAAAATCCTTCCCAGACATCCAATTCCTAAAAGATTATGTAGCTTCCAGATCAGCTCTACAGGAGATGCTTAAAAAGATATTAAGCGCAGAAGAAAGAAAAAAAGGAACAACCACACATTTCCCAAGAGAACAGCAGAACACAGAGTCAACAGAGAATACATTGCAACAGCAAACCTGAAACATACACAGGCCGGGTGCAGTGTCTCAGCCTGTAATCCCAGCATTTGGCAGGCTGAAGTGAGATGATTGCCTGAGCCCATGGGTTTGAGACCAGCCTGGGCAACTTGGCGAGACCTCATCTCTACAATAAATCACAAAACTAGCCAGACATGGTGGCATGCATCTGTAGTTCTAGCTACTTGGAAGGCTGAGGCAGGATAGCCTACGTCCAGCAGGTTGAGGCAGTGGTGGCCATAAGAGTGCCACAGCACTCCAGCCTGGGTGACAAGAGTGAGACTCCACTCTCCCCACCCCAAAAGGAAACACACAAATACATCAACTTCAATGCTAAAAGAAAAAAAGCAAACAAAGAAAAAATTTATAAGAACCTCATGATGGGGATAAACGATCACATTTCAATAACCAGCCTGAATGTGAATGATCTAAATGCACCACTGAAAAGACATAGAATGGTAAACTGGATAAAAAACAATGACCCAATAATTTGCTGCATCCAGGAAACTAATATCACAACAAGTGATGAACACAGACTCAAAGTCAGAGGATGGAAGATGAGTTTCCATGCAAAAGGGTCACAAAATAAGGCAGAAATCATGATCTTAATATCAGACAAAACAACCTATAAGCTATCAAAAATTTAAAAAGATATGAAATATATTATATAATAATAAAAGGTTCAACCCATCAACAAGAAATATCCATCCTAAACATATATGCACCCCACACAGGAGCACCAGCATTTATAAAGCAATTACTAAGTAAAATAAGAAAAGATATTCACTATAATACTATTATAGCTGGGGTCTTAAATACCCCATTAACAACCCTAGGTAGATCATCAAGGCAAAAAATAAGCAAAGAGATCTGGTACTTCAACTTGATGCTCGACCAAATGGACTTAATAGATACCTAAAGAATATTCCACCCAACAACCACAGAATATACATTGTACTCACCACCACGTGGAATGTACTCCAAGATTGATCACATCTTTAGCCATAAATCAAACATAAACAAATTCCATAAGGTTGAAATACCACCACGAACCTTCTCAGATGACAGTGGAAGAAAAATAAATATCAATGTCAACAAAATTTCCCCAAACCCCACAAAGACACAGACACTGAACAGCATGATTCTGAATGACTACTGGTCAACACCAAAATCAAAACAGAAATTAAAAGATTGCAAAACCAAAACAGAAATTAAAAGATTCCAAAACCTCTGTGACGCCATGGAATCCGTTCTAAGAGGGAAATTTATATCTCTACAAACACACATCAAGAAAATGGAAGGATCTCAAGTTAATAGCTTAACAAATCACCTAAGAGAACTGGGAATACACGATCACCAAAACCCTAACTTTCGCAGAAGAATCTAGATCACCAAAGTAAAAGCCCAAATATGGGAAATAGAAGACAAAAATATCAGAAAAAAAATCAGCAAAACAAAAAGCTGGATCTTTAAATAATTAAGATTGATGGACTCCTGGCCAGAATGACCAAGAAAAAGAGAAAAAGCCCAAATAAACATAATCAGAAATACAAAAGATCAAATCACAACTGGCCCCAAAGAAATACAGAAGGTTATCAGAGATTATTATGTATACCTGTATGGAAACAAACTTGACAATCTAAATGAAATGGAGGACTTTCTAACATCACACAACCTCCCAAGATTGAAACAAGAAGACATTGAGACACTAAATAGACCAATTGACTCCATCATAAGAAGACTACCTACAAAAAAAAGCCCTGGACCAGATGACTTTCTAGCAGAATTCTACAGAACGTACATGGAGAAGCTGATACCAATCCTACTGAAAGTATTCCAGGCAATTGAGAAAGATGGAATTCTCCCCAAATCATTTAATGATGCTAACATCACACTGATATCCAAACTGGGTAAAGATCCAGTCACAAAAAACAGAACTATAGGCCAATATCCCTGATGAACATAGATGCAAAAATTCTCAACAAGATTCTAGCAAATAGGATTCAAAAACACACCTCAAAAATCATCTATCATGACCACGTATACTTCATCCACAGGATGCGGGGTTGATTCAACATCTGCAAGACCATAAATGTAATTAAATACATCAACAGATGTAAAAACAGAAACCACATGATTATATCACTAGATGCAGAAAAACCTTTTCATAAAATCCAGCACCGCTTCTTGATAAAATCCCTCAAACACCTAGGCATAGAAGGAACATACCTCAAAAAAGTAAGTGCCATCTATGATAAACCCACAGTCAGCATATTGCTAAACAGACAGAAACTGGAAACATTTTGCCTGAAAACCTGAACAAGACAAGGCTTCTCACTCTCACCCCTCATGTTCCACATTGTTTTGGAAGTCCTAGCTAGTGCAATTAGACAAGAGAAGGAAATCAGGGGTTTCCAAAGGAAAAAGAAGAAGTTCAGTTATCCCTCTTTGTTGATGATATGATCCTATACCTTGAAAATACAAGAAAATCTGTCAAAAACCTGCTTTCACTGATAAAGAACTTTGACAGAGTCTTGAAGTACAAAATAAATGTGCAAAAGAAGTTTGCATTGTTATATACAACAAACAGGCAGAGAAACAAATACAAAGAACATTCACAATAGTCACAGAAAAGTGAAATACCTCAGCATCTTCCTAACCAGAGAAGTGAAAGACCTTTACAATGAAAACTCCAAAACACTGCTCAGAGAAATCCACAAAGACACCAACAAATGGAAAAATATTCCATGCTCATGGATAGGAAGAATTAACATTGTGAAGATGTCCATTCTACTGAAGGCAGTCTACGGATTCAATGCAATATCCATTAACTTACCAACATCATTCTTCTCAGACCTGGAAATGACAATACAGGAATTCATATGGAAACATAAACTACCATGAATAGTAAAAGCAATCCTTAGCAAAAGAAACAAAGCAAGAGGCATCAGGTTTCCAGACTTCAAACTTTACTATATGGCTACAGTAATCAAAACAGCCTGGTATTAGTACAGGAACAGACATACGGACCAATGGAACCAAATAGAGATTCCAGAAGCAAAACCTCAATTTCTCATCCAACTCATCTTTGACAAAGCCTCCACTAATAACCACTGGGAAGTAAATGGTGCTGGGAAAACTGGCTGATCATGCAGAGAATTGAAACAGGACCCCTATTTATCACCATACACAAAAATCTACTCTAAATGAATCAAAGACCTAAATGTAAAACCTTAAACTATGTGAACTTTAGAAAATGCAAGAGACACCCTTAACGGAAATTGGAACTGCAACCAATTCCTGATCAAATCCCCAAGTGCCCATGTCATAAGAGATAAGCGATAAGATAGACAAGTGGGACCTCATCAAACTGAAAACCTTCTGCAAAGCAAAAGAAACCATCAAGAGAACAGGGAGACAGGCCACAGAATGGGGAAAAATATTTGCCAGTAGCATATCTGACAAAGGCCTAACATCCAAGATCTACAAGGGACTCAAATGTGCTGAAAGGAAAAAAAAACAAACAACCCTGTTGGGAGCCAGCCACAGAGACCCACTGAGCGTTAGGGATCAGGCAGGGTTGTTGACCCCGAGACCACTAGGATGCATTCGGGAGCTATTGACCCCATTTCCTCTCCCTTTCTACTCAGCACTAACCAGATTAAGCTCCCGTGAGTTCAAAGCATAAAAACTCTGAGATCGGGACGAGCACAAGCTAACTTTAGAAGCTCATTGCTCCCATTCTTCCACAAACTGCAGTTTTGGCTTTCACACAACTTATAATTCAAACTTGTGTCACATCTAAGAGCCTTAGTATTGGTCACAGGCTTCTAGGTCATGATCTTAGGATTTATTGAAGGTGTAAATTGTAGAATATAGTTTTAGAAGACAGCCATTTTGTTGAAAGAATGTGGCTGGGTTACTTGCAGGTAGCCCACTGTGAACTTTGGACTGGGCCACATTCCAAACATTCTGGGATGGGCCACTTTAGTTTGTAAAGTAAATACTTAAGCTTCTATAGAATTGCTTAACTTTGCATAAATCAATCAGTTTAGGATGAAAAAGGTTTATAGAATACGTCAGTCACGGGTTAGGTTATCCTTTGTTATGGATTTTAAGATTATCATATGAAAAGCGTTTAAAGGCAATCATTGATTAAGTTTACATGGATTAAGTTTTCTGGTGGGTGGGGGACGCCCCTCCCACATCTGGTTTTGTGTATAAAAGACCTGTTGTAATTCCCAATAACACACATCGCTTCTTCACTAGACTGGAGTTCAGTCTCTTTCTTTCTCTCTCTCTTTCTCTCTTTCTTCTTCCCCCCAATTGCCGATGCCATCTCCACCTTTGGGGTACCCTGAACCCGACTGGAGTTGGTCTCCAGCACAACCCCATTAAAAAGTGGGCAAAAGACATGAATAGACACTTCTCAAAAGAGAATATATGGGCAGCCAACAGACACATGGAAGTGTGCTCAGCGTCACTAGAAATGCAAATCAAAACCATATTGAGATACCACCTGACCCCAGTAAGAATGGCCACCATTAATAAAACAAACAACAACAGATGCTGGTGAGATGTGGAAAAATGGAGCACTTCTACTCTACTGGTGGGAATGTAAACTAGTGCAACCTCTTTGGAAGACAGTGTGGCAATTTCTGAAAGAACTAGAAACTGACCTTCCACATGACCCAGCTATTCCCCTACTGGGAATATAACTGAAGGAACTCAAATAATTCTACAAAAAAGATACCTGCACACACATGTTTATTGCAATACTATTCACAAGAGCAAAAACATGGAACCAACCATGCTGCACATCAAAACTGGACTGAATAAAAAAGGTGGTGCTTATTCACAATGGAATATTATACAACCATGAAGAAGGACAAACATATGCACTTCAAAGCAACTTGGATGGCTTTAGAGTCTATCATATTCAGTGATCTATCACAGAAACAAAGAATAGAGTACCATATGTTCTCACTCATAAGCGGACCTTGAACGATTATCATAATACTATAAGAAAGGGATTGGCAATAGTGGGAAATTTCTAGGGGAAGGGTGGTGTGGGATTGGCAGTAGTGGAAAACTGCCAGGGGAGAGGAGGCACACCTCATCAACAAGGGTACCTGTATAATGAACATTTGTATACCTAATACTGAATTGTATGCCACATCTTTAAATTTTTTTTTAAATTATGTGATTACAAAAAGTTATCTCAAAAAAAATAAATCATAGGTAGTATTATGACTAATGGTAAAAGACTGATAGCTTTCTTTCAATGACTAGGAACAAGTCAAGGATGTGCTTTTATTACTTTATTGAACTAGTCAGTACAATAAGATAAGTAAAATTAATAAAATACACACAGATTGTAAATAAATAGTTTCACATTGAAGATTTAGGTACACCTAAGGAATAAAAAAATATTTCTAAGATTCCTAATACATTTAGCAAGGTTGCTGAATACAAGATCATTATACTAAAATCACTTGTGTTTCTACACAATAATAAAAAGCAATTGAATTTAATTTGTTTTAAAAACATTAATAATAGCACCCTCAACACAAATAAATGGGTATAGATCTAATAAAATATGTGTAGTATCTATATGCTGAATTCTACAAAACACTGATGAAATAAATGAAAGAGGACCCAAATGAATGAGTACATACTGTGTTCCTGAACTGGAACATTTCATATTGTTAAGATGTCAGTTCTCCTTCAATTGATCTATAGGTTCAATGCAGTTCTAATCAAAATCCCAGAAAATTTTTTTTGTAAATATCAACAAGCTATTTCTAAAATGCATATGAAAAGGCAAAGAAATAAGAAAGGACAAAATTATTTTTCAAAGGTCAAAGTTGGAGGACCCACGCTACATAATTTCATAACTTACTGTAAAGTCATAGTAATCAAGATTGTGTGATGGTAGTAAATGGATATGCACATTCATCAATTCAGCATAAAAGAGTCCAAAAGTGACCTACATAATGTGTTTAAATTTATTTTGACAAAGATCCAAAACATTCAATAAAGAAAAGTTAGTCTTTCTACCAAGTTGTGTTGAAATAATTGGATACTTAATGCAGAAAAAGTCAGTCTTGATCCATGCCTACGTTTATACAAAAATGAGCATGAAATGAATCACAGACATAAATTCAAAGTGTAAACATACATATGTTATAGAATACAAGACAGGAGAAAGTCTTTGTGACCTTGAGTCAGGCAAAGAGTTCTTAAATACAACATCAAATGCACAAACCATAAAAAAGTAATAATCTGGATATTTTAAAGCAATTGCTTTGCAAAAGACATAATTAAGAGAATTAAAAACAAGCCACAGGTTGGAGAAAAAAATATATTTTTAAAACTCTCACAACTCTACAATAAGTGAACAAGGAATTCAATTAACAAATTGGCAAAAGATTTGAAGAAGCACTTTACCACCATAAATAAACAGACGCTAAAGCACATGCAAAAAGCACACGTAAAGATAATCATTATCAGTAGTCATTAGGGAAATGCAAATTAAGGCCATAATAACACACTACTAAATATCTATTAAAATGGTTATTTAAAAATAGAAGAAAAAGATCCCATATAAATTCAAGTTCTAGCAAAAATGTGGAAAAGCCTAAACTCGTACAATGCTAGTAAGAATGCAAGACTTTACAGGCACTTTGTAAATCAGTCTGGCAGTTTCTTATGACTCAGAAAACCAACTCTTGTGTATATACCCAAATTAAATGAAAGCATATGTTCACACAAGCATTGTCTATAGATATTTATAGCAACCTGTAATCATGGTCAACAAGAACTGGAAATATCAAAACTGCACAAATTGTGGAACTTTCACATAATAAAATCCTACCCAACAGCAAAAAGAAACAACTATTAGTATTTCACTATGCTAAGTGAAAGAAACCAGATGTAAATGGCTAGATATTGTATGATCCATTCACATGACAATATGGAGAAGGCAAAATTATAAAGACTAAGACATAGCAGTATTTGCTCAGTTTTTGGAAGAGTAGAAGAGGGGTTGTATTCAAAGGACAGCCTGAGGGAAATCATAGAGTTGTTTTATATCTTGATTGTGGTAATGTTTACATACTCTATGCATTTGTCAAAACTTGTGGAACTATAGGAAAAAATGGTGAATTTTACCGTATGTAAATTAAAAAAAATTTAATGTAAGAGATTAAGAAATGAACAAATTCAAGAAACTCAGAATCTCTTCAAAAGTTTAATTCATTATTAAAACTAGGTTTCTCTTCATATCCTTGTAAGTTTTTAATAGAGTCTATATATTTTCCTCTTGTTTTATATTGCCTTTATTCAAATTCACACTTAAGTGATATTTGGCTAAGTATGGAATGCTAAGACAAAATGTTTTTTTTAATTCAGAATTTTGAAGGTATTGTTCCATTGTCTTTTAGCAGTGAATGCTTCCATTTAAAAGTCTGATGATTCCATTCAAATTTGCAATGCAATATGTACATGATCTGCCTTTTCTTCCTGAAAGCTTTTTGGATGTGTTTTTTAAATGTGGCATTCTGAAAGTATCCCTTCATACAAAATTACTTTTTTTTTTTTTTTTTGAGTTGGAGTCTCACTCTGTCACCCAGACTGGAGTGCAGTGGCCGCTCCCAGCCACCGCAGCCTCGACCTGCTGGGCTCTGGCTATCCTTCCGCCTCAGCCTTCCAAGTAGCCGGAATTACAGGCATGCGCTACCACGTCCGGCTGATTTTTTGATTTATTGTAGAGATGAGGTCTCGCTGCCTAGGCGGGTCTCAAACCCACGGGCTCAGGCAATCTACTCACCTCAGCCTCCCAAAGGCACAGGATTACAGGCTGAGTCACTGAGCCTGGCTCAAAATTACTTTTTAGTAATATGGTTAGTATCTGGGGAATCTTTTAATCTGTTCAACAGAACTTTGGTTCTAGGGTATTTTCTTGTCAGCTTTCTTAGATTATTTTCTCCCTACTTTTCCTTCTGTTCTCTTTTTATGTAACTCTTATAATTTAAATATTGGGCTTCCTAAATATTTTCTAATTTTGCAATTTTTTAAAAACATCTTTGTCACTTTTGGAGACATTCCCCACAACTTTCTTCTAAAGTTTAAATTCAGCTTTCACACTTTCAATGTCAAAGAGTTTCTTTGCTTTTATTATTCTTTTAAAAAAAAAATTTCCTATTTTTGTTTCATGAATCCAAGATCTCCTTTTATCTGTCTGAGATTATTTATTTTTCACACCTGCACTGTCTATGAGCCTACTGAATTATTTTTTGTTTATTTTTGTCTCCTTTTTATCTTCAAGAGTGATTCACCAAAAAAACAAACAAACAACTAATGAACAAAAAGCTAGCTAGAAGTTTTACAGATGGGTGAGGCTTGTTGATTGATGTACTTTCCTACTGAATGACCTGGTGGGAAACTGTTTTGTTGTTGTTGTTGTTGTTGTTGTTGTTTTCTGTTAGGGGATCCCTATATGCTAGTGTCTGGAGATACTTTATTTGGGGTCATTTATTCTTCTCTAGAGAATAATGTACAATTTTCTACCTGGAGGCATTTATGACTATCTGTTTGCTTTTGAGAGCAGAACTGGAAAAAACAGACAAGGGTTCTACCATTCAGATTGTAGCCTCACCTTTTTATTGTTTTACCTCTGCCCCACATCTCAGGTCCCACATGTTTAGTAGCCCTCAGTTTCTCCAGAGGACCAATGTCTAATCTCATGGTAGGTGAAATTTGCCGTGAAGGAAAATAAATAGACCCCTGAATACATATTGAAGAAATGAGAGATCTGGGGTTCCAATCACTTTTTTTAGACTTTCAGCTAATCCCATGATTTCAGCTTTGAACCTTACCCTTGTCACAATCCACAAAGCTTCTAAGTGCTTAGCCTTTCAGATTCTCTGCAGAAAAATTAGCATGTTTCCTGTCATTATTCTCTTCTATCAACCAATATTTTGGTTGTAAATTTTTCTACTGTACTAAATAATTGTTCTTGCTTTCAACTTCCAGCAAGATGGCAAAGGGGCAGTTTGGTCCATGAGATTCTCTGTGAAAGTGAGTGTCCATAGGGACTCTTGCTCTCTCCCCATGGTCCCTGCTCCCACAGCAGCCAGTCTGCTCTTCAGCCAGCCGCACAGGCCTGCGGACTGGCAGAAACCAGCCCCAACCACTGCTCTGTCCACCACTGCAGCCACAGCCACCACCTCCACCAGCCATGTTGCCCATGGGTCGGAGACCCTCGGTTCTATGTACTGTACTGCTGACTCAGCACTGTCCCCGCTGCTCTCTCCCACAGTCACTCCCTCACCCTGCCCAGGTCAGCACTCGGCTCTGGCCAGTGGAGTTCCTCCCATGCACCACACCACTGACTCAGCTGCCGCTGCTCCCTCCCGCAACTTCTCCCTCCCCCAGCCCAGGACAGCCCTTGGCTCCACCTGTGGAGCTCCTCCTACACACCACACTGCTAAGGAGGCCACCACTGCTGCTGCTCCCTCTTGCAGTTGCTCCCTCCCCCCAACCAGGGTGGCTCTCAGTTCCCAGCCCCATGGAGCTTCGGGCCCCCACACCTGCTGCACTGCCCAGCCCACCCAAGCTGCCCAGTGCCATGCCAACCCACAGCTCCTAGCTGTCTCACACTCCACCTTCCCCAGCTCGTCCCTGGTTGGCAGCTCCAGAGAGCAACTGGAGCCCCGAGACCAGGCAGAGATCTGCATTGACCCACACAGCTCTGCCCAGCTACTCCCAGCTCCGCCAGCCTCCAGATTAGGACCTAAGAGAGTCAGAGCTCTCTTCTGGGAGAGTCAGAAGCCCCTCTTCCATGCTAGGTCAGACACAGGTCGGATCTGAATGGCAGACTTCTCAGGCAGCAAGCTGACTAAGCCCAGATCTTATCCAACCTCTCCCAGCAGCAGGCCGGGGCATCAGATCCTAACTGTGAACAACCCTACCAGCCTGCCCTGAGAGTTGAAGATCAGAACTGAAAGGACATTGGACTTAGAGGAATGATTTAAGAGTGTGCTTGGTTCCCTTGTTTTTAATTTTTTAAAATTTTTATTCTTTGCCTGTTTGTTTTACTTATCTTTTTTCTCTTTTCTCTCTTCTTACCATTATTGATAACATTTGTGTACTTGTTTTGTCTCTATTATTTTACTGATTTTTTTTAGACTTCATGGTTGTGTAGGGGAATAGTGTCAATAAGGAGGCTCAGTGGCTTATGTATCTGAATGATTGTATGTTTTAGTTTTTTAGAATCTTTTTTGTCTTTGTCTCTCTTTTCATTTGTTAGTTGATACATTTGTCTGCTTTCCCTCTTACTCTTCCCACTCTTCACTTTCTTCTTTCTCCCCTCCTCTATTCCATTCTTTTCCTTTTTCTTACCCCATTTTGCTTTTAGGGAGTAAACCTATTCTCCCACTGCATGGACAGATTGCAAGGAAGTGGGAAGTGGGTTCCAGGGTATCCATACACCTGTTGGTGGATAGTGGGATCTGCAGATAGATTTTGAATCACAGCTTCCCCCTCAATTAAATTTCAAAACTGCAACAACAAAAAAAGTACAGCCCCCAACCTACAGCCCAGCTTCAGAAGTGAAAAAAGCTAGAGGATTCACATAAGGAAGAATAGGAGATTGAGCAAACAGAAGTAAAAGCAACCCCACAACCCCTGAACAACAGAATTAAACAAGAGGGGGGAAAAAGGAAAAAGTGAGGAGGAAAATCTACACAAATGAAGAAAAACCAGAAGAAAAATATAGGTCTTGCACAGACCCTTGGGAGATCAGACACTGAGAAAACAGACTTAGGAATGCAAACAATGAAGAGCCCCAGAATGACTGGTCACATACTACAAACCCAGACATCAAAGCATTAATAGAGAGAATAAAAAGAATTGAGGAGAGATAAGACAAAATAGTAAGGAGTTGATAACTGAGATAGCAGTAAAGATACTGTGGTTGAAATAAATAACAAACTGATAAGCATGGAAAGCAGAATTATCCAAGCAGAAGAAAGAATCTCAGAGCTTGAAGACCAAAATATAGAACTAACATACTGTCAAAAACATAGAAATGAAGCTTAAAAAGACAGAAGCAAACCTCCAGGAGATGAGAGATTACTTCAAGAGACTGAACTTACGAGTAATTGGACTCCCTGAGGCAGAAAAGGAGACAGAGACTACTCTGGAATGAACATTCCATGAAATTATTCAAGAAAACTTCCTTCATCTCATCAGTGATGCAAAAATTCAAATACAAGAGATTCAGAGAACCCCTACAAGACAACAAATGAGAGGACAAACTTCCAGACAGATAATAACTCACCTAAACAAAGTAGGTATAAAAGAAAAATTTCTAAAGGCAGCAAGAGAAAAAGGTCAGACTATCTACTGGAGAAGAACAATTAGAATAGCAGCAGATTTAACTATAGAAACACTTCAGGCTAGGAGAGCTTGAAGTCCAATTTTCAAAGTTCTCAAAGATAATAAATTTCAACCAAAAATAACCTATTCAGCTAAACTAAGCTTCATCAGTGAGGAAGAATTAAAATCTTTCCCAGACATTCAATCCCTAAGAACTTACGCTGCCTCTAAACCAGCTCTACAAGAAATACTTTAAAAAGTATTACACACAGAAGAAAGGGGGGAAAAAAACCAACAATATTCTTCATAAGAGTGCAGGAAAAAGATTGAAAACACACAGGAATCAACCCCAAATCAAATGAAACACAATAAACAAACAGGAACAACAACACCTCTATAAGAACCTAATCTTATGACAGGGATAAACTATCACATTTCAATAATTAGTCTGAATGTGAATGGACTAAATGCAACACTGAAAAGACATAGAATGGCAAAATGGATAAAATATCATGAGGCAACAATATATTGTTCTCCAAGAGATTCATCTCACTAGAAAGGACACTCACAGACTCAGAGTAAGAGGATGGGAAGCAAAATTTCATTCAAATGAAATACAAAAGAAAGCTCGAGTTGCAATCTTATCTCAGACAAAATACCCTTTAAGCTATCAAAAATTAAAAAAGATGAAGAAGGTCACTATATAGTGATAAAAGTCTCAATCTATCAACAGGAAATATCCACCCTAAACATATATGCACCCAACATAGGAGAACCAACATTTGTAAAACAGCTTCTCGACAAACAAAAAAGAGATTGACTCTAACACTATCATAGGTGGGGACTTTAATATCCCACTCACAACCCCAGACAGATCATCAAGTCAAAAAATCAGCAAGGAGATCTGGATCCTCAATGAGACTCTTGAACAAATGGACTTAATCGACACCTACAGACACTCCACCCAACGACCACAGAATACACATTCTACTCATCACAACATGGAACATATTCCAAGATCAACTACATCATTGACCATAAATCAAACATAAACAAATTTCATAAGATTGAAATTTTGCATTGCACCGTCTCAGATCACAATGGAATAAAAATAAATATCAACACCAACAAAGTTCCTCCAAAACCCACAAAGATATGAACACTAAACAGTATGATGCTAAGCAACTCCTGGGTCAACAATGAAATCCAAACAGAGATTAAAAGTTACCTAGAAACAAAGGAAAATGGAGAAACATCTTACCAAAACCTATGGAATGCCCTGAAAACAGTAGTAAGAGGAGAATTCATATCTTTACAAACACATATGAAGAAAATGGAAAGATCACATGTTAACAGCCTAACAAGTCACCTAAGAAAGCTGGAAGACCAAGACCACTAAAACCCTAACTTCAGATGAAGAATCCAGATCACCAAAATAAAAGCCCAAATCCAGGACATAGAAGACAAAAAGATAACACACAAAAAAAAATCAATTAAAAAAAAGCTGGTTCTTTGAAAGGATAAATAAGACTGATGGTCTCCTAGCCAGACCAATAAAAAGAGAGAAAAAGCCCAAATAAATTCAATCAGAAACCCAAAAGATGAAGTCACAACTGACCCTGAAGAAATACAAAAGATTATCAGAGACTACTATGTACACTTGTATGGAAACAAACTTCAAAACATAAAGGAAATGGAGGATTTTCTGACATCACATAACCGCCCTAGGTTGAAACAAAAAGAAATTGAGACCCTAAATAGACCAATAAAAATCAAGGAAATTGACTATATAATAAGAAAACTACCTACAAAAAAATTCCCTGGACCAGATGGCTTTCCAGCAGAATTCTACAAAACATACAAGGAAGAATTGATACCAATCCTATTGAAAGTATTCTAGGCGATTGAGAAAGATGGAACTCTCCCCAAATCATTTTATGGAGCTAACATCACATTGATACCCAAGCCAGGTAAAGACTCAACAAAGAAAGAAAACTACAGGCCAATATCTCTGATGAACATAAGATGTTAAAATTCTCAACAAGATCCTAGCAAACTAGATTCAACAACACATTTCAAAAATCGTCCATCACAATCAAGTAGGTTTCATCCCCGGGATGCAAGTCTGAGTCAACATTCGTAAGACCATAAATGTAATTAAATACATCAACAGACATTTAAAAAAAACAGAAAAAACAAATGAGTATATCACTAGATGCAGAAAAAAGCTTTTGATGAAATCCAGGATCCCTTCTTGATAAAAACCCTCAAATATCTAGGCATAGGTGGAACATACTTCAAAATAATAAGAGCCATCTATGAGAAACCCACAGTCAGCATACTCACAAACAGACAAAAATTGGAACCATTTCCCCTGAAAAACTGGAACAAGACAAGGATGCCCACTCTCACCCCTCATGTTCATATTTTTGGAAGTCCTAGCTAGAGCAATCAGAGAAGAGAAGGCAATCAAGGGTATCCAAATAGGAAAAGAGGATGTCAAGTTATCTCTCTCTGCAGACAACATGTTTATATACCTTGAAAACCCAAGAAAATCTGCCAAAAACCTCCTTGCACTGATAAAGAACTTTGGCAAAGTTTCAGGGTATAAAATAAATGTGAAAAAGACAATCAAATTTCTAAACACCAATGATAAACAAACAGAAACCCAAATAAAAGGCACAATTCCATTCACAATAGCTACACACACACAAAAGAAATACCTTGGCATCTTCCTAACCAGAGATGTGAAAGACCTATACAGTGAAAACTACAAAACACTGCTCAAAGAAATCAAAGATGACACAAACAAGTGGAAAAATATTCCATGCTCATGGATTGGAAGAATCAACATTGTTAAGATGTCCATTTTACCTAAGGCAATCTACAGATTTAACGTAACACCCATCAAATTACCAGCAAAACTCTTCTCAGATCTAGAGAAAACAATACAGAAATTCATATGGAAACATAAATGACCAAGAATAGCCAAAACAATCCTCAGTAAAAAACACAAAGCAGGAGGGTATCACACTCCCAGACTTTAAACTTTATTACAAAGCCACAATAACGAAACAGCCTGGTATTGGTACAAGAACAGGTACATAGACCAATAGAATAGAACTGAGATTCCAGAAGCAAAACCTCAATTTCTCAACCAACTCATCTTCAACAAAGCCTCCACCACCAAACACTGGGGAGAGGAGAACCTATTCAGTAAATAGTGGTGAGAAAACTGGCTGACCACACGCAGAAGATTGAAACAGGACCACTACCTATCCCCATACACAAAAATTAACTCTAAATAGATCACAGACCTAAATGTAAAACCTCAAACTGTAAGAACCTTAGAAAATGCAGGAGACACTCTTATGGAAGTTGGAACTGGCAACCAATTCCTGATAAAAACCCAAAGAGCCCAGGCCATAAGAGATAAGATAGACAAGTGGGACATCATTAAACTGAAAATTTCTGTAAGCTCAAAGAAACCATCAAGAGAGCAGGGAGACAGCCCACAGATTGCGAAAAAGGTTTGCCAACTGCATGTCTGACAAAGACTTAACATCAAGGATCTACAAGGAACTCAAATGTGTGAGAAGAAAAAAACAAACAGCCCCATTACAAAATGGGCAAAAGATATGAATAGACACTTCTCAACAGGAGACATATGAGTAGCCAACAGATACATGAAAAAATGTTCAGCCTCACTAGTCATCATGAAGATGCAAATTAAAACTACACTGATATACCACCTAACTCCAGTCAGAATGGCCATCATCAGTAACTCAAAAAAAATAACAGATGCTGGAGAGGATGTGGCGAAAAGGAAACACTTCTACACTGTTGGTGGGAGTGTAAACTAGTACAGCCTCTGTGGAAATCAGTGTGCGATTCCTAAAAGTTCTAAAAATGGACCTTCCATATGACCTCACAATCTCCCTACTGGGAATATACCCAGAAGAACAAAATCGCTCTATGAAAAAGATACCTGCACGTGTATGTTTGTTGCAGCATTGCTCACAATAGCAAGAATATGGAACCAATTGTGCTGGCCATCAAAAGAGGCCTGTATAAAAAAATGTGGTACATATACACAATGGAATATTCTGCAGCCATAAAGAAGAACAAAATCATGAACTTCACAGCAACTTGGATGGAATTAGAGTTTATAATACTGAGTGATCTCTCACAGAAACAAGGAACTGAGTATCACATGTTCTCACTCATAAGTGGACCTCGAACAACACCGTAATACTATAAGAAAAGGATTGACGGTAGCAGGAAACTGTAGGGGTGGGGGAGAGTGGGGGGGAGGGAGGTGGGACTGACAGTAGTCAATATCTGTCTGGGAAAGCGGGGGCACACCTCATCAACAAGGGTAACTGCACAATGACTATTTGTATACCTAACCCTGAATTGTACCCAACAATTAAAAAAAAAATCTTTTTTCTCTCTGACAAAAAATGGACTACAACATTGTGTTGCAATATCTTTTCTGTTGTTGTCTCCTCTCTTTGCTTGTTCTATAATAAACTTTGCAATGCTTTTTGTCATTAAGTTAATACATTTGGGTACAAATAATCTTTAATCATAACAAATTATTTTCCTCTGTTATCATCCATATGAATCTTCTTAAAGGAAAAAATTGTGGATACATAGACACATTTATGAAATTTATTATAAAGCTTAGAGTTTATTTTTAGTTACATATAAATATGTAATCTAAAACATATTCTCTTATGCCATTCTCCTGGGCTTGAGTCATGGGAACGCAAGGAGACAAGAATTTGACAACATTCACCCACATAACTATAATTCTTCCTTGACTTTTTAAAGAGTGAATTTGGATGTCACAACTTCCATGATGCCTTCAATGATAATCCTAGGTAGTAGAGTTCAATATTTTTCTCTGCTTGCACAAAGTAAATCTTTATTATAGTGTTTTTTACATTGTTCTATAAACATTAATGTAATGGAGTATCTTCCACAGTAGACTGAAACTTTGCAGATTTAGAATTATGTCTTATGTTCTTTTGTATTACTTTTGCCTTTTATATCATTATAGTAACAAATACATCTGTGGAAAGAGTAAATAAAGGTCTCCAATGCCCATTTAACTTGACTATTTTCACTCTGCATAGTAGGCAATCCTGTCTATAGGTGGAGGGTAATCTTCTGAGGGAATTTTTAATTAACTAACACAACAAAAATTAGAACAGTATTTATCATGTGTTTGATAGAAAATGTACTCAAGAAGGTAAAATATGATTTTTTGCCATGAACAGCTGAGAATCAATTTTCTTGGGTTTTATAATTATTTTAATTACCAGTTGCCAACATCATATATTTTTTAACTGACTTAAGTCCTAGACATTTCAATATGTCATAGCGGAATCCTTCAGAACTGAAGCATTTTATAATGAACTGATTATTGTGTGTGTATGTGTGTGTGTGTGTGTGTGTGTGTGTGTGTGTGTATGCATGTGTGCATATGTGTGTGTGTGTTTATGTGTAGTGAGGTGAAGGGTGACTCATTTGATTTGAGTGACACAGAAATCTGAGTGTGACCTTTCTTTCTCCAGCCTCAACTTGATGTAAAGGAATGAACAATTAATATCTCATTTTTTGCCTCTGCAAACAACACTCAATCTTATTATTATTGCTAATTATAAACTGTAAAAAGACTCACTTCCAAACTATTATCATTCTACAATGAAAAGATACAGAAAAATAAAAGGATTCTACCAAAAATCTGACAAAACAGTTAACAGTTATCTAAGTATCATCTTCCTATTTATTTTACAAATACTTCTAGCTTTAGGGAAATCTGACATATATATATCACTTTTTAAAAAAAGATTAAGTTAAAGGTAGTCATGAAATACCTTGGCATTTTCCTAACCAGAGAAGTGAAAGACCTGTTACAATGAGAACCACAAAACACTGCTCAGATAAATCCAAGAAGACACAAACAAATGGAAAAATATTCCATGTTCATGGTAGGAGGAATCAACATTGTTAACATGTCCATCCTACCAAAGGAAATCTACAGATTCAGCACAATACCCATTAAATTACCAACATCATTCTTCTCAGACCTGGAAATGACAATACAGAAATTCCAAGTAGCCAAAAACAATCCTTAGCAAAATAAACAAAGTGGGAAGTATCACACTTCCAGACTTTAAACTCGACCATAAGGCTATAATAATCAAAACAGCCTGGTATTGGTACAAGAACAGGCATATGTACCAATGGAACATGCTAGAGATTGCAAAAACAAAACCTCAATTTTTAAACCACTCATCTTTGACAAAGACTCCACTAACAACCACTGGGACGAGGAGAACCTATCCAATAAATAGTGAGGGAAAACTGGCTGATCACATGCAGAAGATTAAAACAGGACCCCTACCTGTCACCATACAAAAATCAACTCTAAATGGATTAAAGACCTAAACGTAAAATCTCCAACTATAGGAACCTTAGAAAATGCAGGAGACACCCTTATGGGAATCGGAGTAGGCAACCAATTCCTGACCAAAACCCCAGATGTCCATGCCATAAGAAATAAGATAGACAAGTGGGACATCATTAAACTGAAAAGCTTCTGCAAAACAAAGGAAACCATCAAGAGGGTAGGTATATAGCATACAGAATGGGAAAATATATTTGCCAACTGTATATCTGACAAAGGCCTAACATTCAGGATCTATAAGGAACTCAAATGTGCTGAAAGAAAAAAACAAATAAACTCATTAAAAAGTGGGCAAAAGACATGAATAAGACACTTCTCAATAGAAGACAAATGGGCAGCCAACAGAAACATGAAAAGTACTCAGCCTTACCAATCATCAGAGAACGGCATATCAAAACTACTTTGAGATACCACCTAACCCCAGATGGTAATGGCCACCATTAATAAAACAACAACAACATATTCTGCTAAGCATGTAGAGAAGGGAAAGCTTCTACACTGCTGGTGGGAATGCAAACTAGTTCAACCTTTATGGAAAGTAGTGTGAAATAGAAATTGACCTTACATATGAGCCAGGAATTCCACTACTGGGAATATACCCAGAAGAACACAAATTACTCTACAAAAAAGATACCTGCACAGGCATGTTAATTGCAGAATTATTCACAATAGAAAAACATGGAACCAACTGTGTTGTCCTCGAAACTGGACTGGATAAAAAAATGTGGAACATACACACGATGAACTATTATGCAGCCATGAAGAACAACATACATATGGACTTCACAGTGACTTGGATGGATTTAGAGTCTATAATACTCAGTGATCTATCACAGAAACAAAGAACCGAGTACCATATGTTCTCACTCATAAGCAGACCCTGAACATTTACCATAATACTGTAAGAAAGGGATTGGCGGCAGTGTGATACTGGCAGGGTGTGTGTGTAGGGGGGGTACAACATCAATAAGGGTTTGATCTCAAACCAGGCAAAGTGGGGACCAAAGGGAGACCCAAACTTTATCTGTTTGATGTCCACTTATATACCTAATCCTGAGTTGTACCCTACATTTTAAAAATTAAATGTCAGCCAGGCTCGGTGGTTCAGCCTGTAATCCCGCGCCTTTGGAAGGCTGAGGTGAGTGGATTGCCTGAGCCCGCAGGTTCGAGACCCGCCTGGGCAGGCGAGACCTCATCTCTACACTAAAATCAAAAAATTAGCTGGGCGTGGTAGCACACGCCTGTAATTCCGGCTACTCGGAAGGCTGAGGCGGAAGGATCGCGGGAGTCCAGCAGGTCGAGGCTGCGGTGGCCGGGAGTGGCCACTGCACTCCAGTCTGGGCAACAGAGTGAGACTCCAACTCAAAAAAAAAAAAAAAATTAAATGTCTATAAAAGCTAATAATTCCAATTAAAAGTATATTTTGCTTCACAAAATGATCCACTAAACTACACATTTAAATAGGGAACTTCTTTAATGTATTTCCAGTATTTGTTCACAGATTACAAAATAAGGGAAACGAGGCTGGACAATTAGGAAAATTGAAGATTAAATGTCACTGGATGCCCAATGAAGATTAATACCTATGAAATAATACCAAAAATTTAATTTACACACATAGCAACATATTAAATGAGACTATTGTGACTGAGAGAATATCTTTGATTTTCATTTTCATTTCTTATGATCAGAGTTCTTTAGATTAACTGACACAAAATTTGTACCGTGAAGTGATGTCATGAATTTTGGGTGTTGGTATATCGCTGGGAGTATCTTCCACAGTGGTGATTTGGGTTCCATTACTTTTCACACAGGCAAATTTTGTGCAGACTTCAACCTGCAAACATTAGTTTAGAAAAGAATAAATCCAACAATTTTCAAAATACTAACTGACAATCGTCTGAATCTTATCTCTCTTATTTCATATGAATCTTATAGTTCTCTATAGTCTCTTGAGTTTAATAAATATTCATTTTTGATATTAATTGACTTCGGTGGGACAGTATTAGAGTGAGTACAGAATTGGGCTTGGGACAATTGGTTAAGTAATTAGAATGGTGATGCTTAGCTCTGATTCCAACCATTCAGAAAGAGAAAGGCATATTAATCTATTCAGAGCACAATCAAGGAATGGAAGATACCCAAGTGACAGTTTGTAGGCAAAATAGGTTATCACTACATACTTCTCACTAAATCTATAATCAAGTAGTGTAATGATGATATCTTCTGGAAGTCTTGACACTTTACCACAAATATCTAAATGCTGATGTCTAATGGAAGAAAAACAAGGCCTAGAGAAACCTTCCAATATGGTTGAGCTATTTTAATTCATTTGTTCCAACTGCAACTGTATTTTTAACTTAATCACAGCAGAAAATCATCATTCATCCCTTTAATTCTGCCATAAACTGAATAAAAACTTAAGAAGGTAAAATAACTGAAGATTAGAAATGGGGTTCATCAAGCATTAGTAACAAAGGGAACACATTCAGCAAGAGGGGGGAGAGATAAATGCATATGCAAAATTTGATAGTGGAACATCCACAAAATGACTTTATTCTGTTCTCAATGAAAGGATAAACCAAAGAGGAACTGTACTTTTTATGGTGCTAATTTACTTTCAGCACTAAATACATAAATGAAGAAGGGAAGCTAGATGCTGATGAATCTTAACACTAATTCCAAGCAAACGTGATTCTTGAATTTAGTAGATATGCCATTTTATTCACAGGACAGCTCACACCCAAATGGTAGTTGAAGCATATGTTTACAATGTTGTATGAGTTGTGTTACTTATTGATGCCACATGGTCTTCTGAGGTACTATTTAGTAGATATTTAAACACCATCAAGGCCCTCTACTCTGATCATGTCCAAAAACCTGACATAAATTAAAGGCAGATGAACTTAAAATATATGCTCTAATAGAAAAAGAATTAATGACAATAAACTTTATACATACTAGAAAATATTCAATTCTAAGAACATAATTCAATAATTCAGAATGAACTCAATTGAATTTATTATGTATCTAATATATAATAGTTTTAAACTTGAACTAATAATAGTTTTAAACTTGAAACTAATTAAGTGTATTCACATATTTCTCAAAAACTTTTATTTTGATAGTAGAGAAATGTGCCCAATATTTTTTCATCCTTACTAATGTCTTTCTTTGGGACATATTTCTAGTGCTATAACTATATTGTATGATGTAAATAAAACACTAATATAAGGATTTACTATATTTATATTAAATAGATAAAATTAAATAAAAATTTGAAATTATTACTTCCTTTAAAAGGAATATATAAAAGGATTATTCAAAAAGTAGATACGTGGGTGACTTATCTGCCTTAAAATCAGCAGTTGTTTAACAGAAGGGGTTAGCATAAAAAAACCTTAATTTCAAAGTGCTAGGCATATATTCAAATGCTTATTTTAAGTAAAGTCTAATCACCTTTGACATCATAATGAAAAAAAATCACTGAAATTTGATATTCGAATTTCCAGAAATGCAACAGCTATATCAAGTATAATATTCTTGGACTGTGAAAAGCTTCAAAAATATACAGTAATCAGGAATAAGAACACTGTATCACTAATAACAAAATTCAAGCATTGTATTCTACTTTGGTCTTTTGTCTCCTTATCTGTTTCCCTGTCCCAAATCTGATCAAAATGTGATGTACTCTCTTCAGGCCACCACTGACTCAAACCAGTAGGTATGAATGCAGGCTTTCACCCTAGAATATGCCTGAAATACTTTTAAATGTCAGCTCTTGCTTCACAGTCAGAAAGTTGAGCTGCATATACACAGAACCCAGTTCCCATTCTCGGGTTGTATTTTCAGTCTTGGTAAAGCAAATAAATAAGCTGCCTTTTGAAAACTCAGTCAGCTTTCTCTAACAGGGGTCAAAAATCTCCCATCACCTCTCTATGCTAACCTTATTCAAAAAGTTATAATTATAATTTTTAGCATGATTTTTATTTTATAATTTGACCTATCATCTATCTGCATACACGGCTCATTCCAAGAATCATGAACATAAACTCCAGTACACATGAGTCATCCTAAGATAACTCAGGTTAATGGGAAACATGGAGTACAATAAAAAATAATCAGTGTACCTTTCTTCATTCATCTAATATCTTTTATTTGGTATTCTTAGGAAGCCAAGTCTATGGGTCATAGTGAGAGAGGCTAAAGTACTGGCTATAGCTATGTTTTACGTATATTTCACCCTCAAATGTGGGAAAAAGATATGAGAAACTGAAAGAGGCAGCACTACCAAATGAACAGAACAAATGAAAAATTTCTGAAGTCAAATAAAATTTCTGCACTTAAAATCTTCCCAAAATTATTTCTGAAGTGCTTATGAATTTTATTTTTTTGTTTTTTATTTTTTTTTGAGTTGGAGTCTCACTCAGTCACCCAGTCTGGAGTGCAGTGGCCACTCCCAGCCACCACAGCCTCTACCTGCTGGGCTCCGGCGATCCTTCCACCTCAGCCTTCCGAGTAGCCGAAACTACAGGCATGCGTTACCACGCCCAGATGATTGTTTTTGATTTATTGTAGAGATGAGGTCTCGCTGCCCAGGCGGGTCTCGAACCCACGGGCTCAGGCAATCAACTCACCTCTGCCTCCCAAAGGCGCGGGATTACAGGCTGAGCCACCAAGCCCGGCGTGCTTATGAATTTTAAAAGTAGCATAGTTCATTTGAGAATTTATTAAACTGCAAGTTTTCTCTAAGTGTTGCGCTTCTGAAATACTCTGTTTTTATCACTTATTTGCACACGTGGCCTTGTTATCTTTTATACATTAGTACTCTAATAAAATTTCCAGTTTCTTTAGGATGAGTTGCTAGTTTTATATGCCTTAGTATTTCCTATATTTTTTGTACTTTTAAAGTCAACAGACCCTGAAAAAAAAATCTATGAATTGGCCTTTGGGTGATCAATGCACTATCTGAAATTGCATGTTAAATTTTGTCATATAGGTACGTAAATATTTTTCTAAGGCAAGGTGTACTGACTTCATTAAATTCTCAAAGAGATCCAAGGGCAAAAAAAGTTTAACTACAATTGCTCTCACATAGGTGGGAATCATTGAACATTTTTTGAATGATGAATATATATACTCATTTCATCTTCAGATAAAACCTTTTAATATTTTCCTTATGTTTTCTGGTTGCATTCTGAATCACAGAATGCTAGAGGTAGATAAAATGTGTTGAGTTATTGAATCCATTATCATTACAAAAGAGAAAATTGACACCTGGTAAAGTTATATAACTTTCCTGAAGATATTAAATTAGTAAATAGCAGAAAGACATCTCCACATTCATAGGCTGATTCTGATTTTGATATCAGTAAAAGATCCAGTAAGAAAGTAAACTGCTCAGCAGAATCTATTTAGAATACACTTCATTTTGCCAGTGAGAATTTCATTACCATCTTCATTGCTACTATTTTCCATACTACTATTATCTTTTCTTTAGAGATTTACATGTTTGCCTATAGCAAACATTTAATTCTGGTCAATTTCCCTTCTCTCTCTCCCCTTCCCCACCAAATAAATAATTTGTAACCAAGACAGAAGGTATCCACTTGAAGACATAGCCTGGCATGTTTTATTTAACATATCTGTAAGTGCAACCATCAAAAAACAATGTTCTAACCTGAATGTCATAGATAGTGAAGGGAGACAGGTCTCTCAGAATAAATGACCCGGGCACATTCATTCCAGTCTTGTAGAGCTTATTATTTACATAGATAGAATACTCAGTGACAACACCATTTGGATTTGAAGGAGATGTCCAGATGACACGTACAGCTGTACTGTTGATGATGACAACCTCTGGAGGAAGCATGCCCTGAGGCTCTAGAATTAAAGGAAGAGACTGAATAAACTCCAGCTGTCTCTGAAAAAGCACTTGTTAAACTAAATGCAGATTAGTATTTAGGTTTAGCAAAGGGTTCATTTCTTATCTGCTTTTCTCTGATGAAGTTATCAGAGTCTGTAGTCCTCTGTAAATTGGCTTATTATACTCTCAGTTAGAAACCATAAGAATTGGTGGTAAAATGCTTTATACCACCAGCGTAGTGCTAATCTTCAATACTATGTGACCAGTGGGATATGATGATAAATTATTCACCCATCTGCACCACTAACACATATCTATTATTTGTCTTTTTTCCAATCCCTTCGCTTCATATCTCCCAGGTGGGGGACAGGGAGGAAAGGAAAGAAAATTTGCTCCTTAAGCAAAAAAATAAAACTCGAATACATTGAAGCTGGTGGAACGTGAAAAATCATTTGATGTTACTAGCTTGTAACTCAAGCAATATGAAGCAATAATGCAATATTGTCATTATGTAAATGATTTTGAATGTTGATTACCATAGGTAATGATGAAATCTAACACAAGAAAAAAATCTTGCTTAGCGTTAAATTACACAATTACTCAAGCATGTCAGAATAACTATGCAAAGACCTATTTTTATCATAAGAACCCATCTTAACTAGTTGAAAAATTGTCCTTGTGATCCATCCTATTTTATAAACAAAAGGTGCCGACCTTTGGCATCACAAAGGGAAATGGGTTCCACATTTAAAGAGCTCTGCTAATGACCTGGAACACTTGCTTGGGAGGTAATGATATTATAATGTTTATAATGAGACTTTATAAAGCCAAAAAGATTAGAAAGACCATTCCAAACACATTTCAGATTCACAAGTTGCTTCCCTTATTTCCTCCCTCTTGCTAACTGGCTTAGAAATGAGTCATAGGCAATTTTTCTCAGTGGCTGAACTTCCACCTACCATTTCTGGTGACTCAGGGAGGGCCCTCACTGTGTTTGGCTGTCATTTTGAAAAACATACTGCTTCTGAGAGCAAATCTTAAAAAAATTTTTTTCTAAATGTCACCATTTATTGATGTGAACTCAGCTCCAAAATAAGCATACACTGAAAAGAACAGGAACAAACTGGGCTAATATCCCATTATTAGAGCCTTGTGCTGCTGTCTCAATGGGACCACTTATTGATTTGCTACTTGACAACAGCGAGCACTTAAGCATTTTATCCCCGACCCCCTTCCCTCCTACACCGGAAATTTTATAATGGAGGGATGACTGATCTCAAACCCAGCAAGAATCAATCAATTTCATTTGTATCTGAGAAGCCAAGCATCCCTTAGAATCTGGACTCACCCCCATCGCAAGTGGTTGCATGCAGTACTGCACTGTTGATGCTGTGGGCTCCATTGAAGACAGAGATAAAGATCAGATACTCTGTGTTTGGATTTAAGTGGCCAATGACATGAGCATCTGCATCTGGCAAGATCTTTAGAGATTCATTCGAGGTAGCAGAACTCCAAAAAAGTGTATAATATTCCACATCACCTTGTAGGTCTTGAAAAGCTGTTAACAATAAATTAAGAACACTGTAAATGTGGCTCCTCTAAAAGCGTCCCAGGGGAAAAGGGAATACATTTTACCATTAGCTATTTCTAGAATGGAATAAAAGGAAGCTTATGGAAATTTTGTTTTGGAAGGGTTAAAGAAAAACAAAAACAAACCCTTTGGAACCATTTCTTTGGTAGTGCTGATGGTGACAGTTTTTTTTTTTTTTTTAACAAATTTGTTTTTTTCCCAATCTCATAACTAATTGCAGTGAGTCTTATATAGAAATATGAGTCTTATAAAAATCTTATAAATTTAAAAAATTTCCTTGAAATATTTAAATTTTGCTATTTTTGATTATTCAACTAATCTTCAAAACTTTGATGTAACATCTACAAAAGGAAACAGAGAGTAACACAAACGTACATACTACATGGAATAACTTCTGTTCGTAAGTAGTATAATCTTAGAGAGATCTAGACTAATACAAATAAGAGCATTTGTAGTAGTCCTGTGACACAGATCCTAGAGGCATTTTTTTAACTTTGTAACAAAATTTACTAAATGGTACCTAGGAGGATGCTTATATTAGGTGTAGGTGTCCTTTTATGCACACTGTCAATGTAGCAGGACTACATAGCATACTTTCCTAAATGACTGGCTAAGTAGGATACCAGAGAAATATTCACATTTTTATCAAGGCTCTCATCCTTTCCTCCCAGTTCAATGTGTTTCTATAATGTAGACAAGTTTTGAAAAGATGACAAAATCAATCAATCGACTATCTCAAAAATATAACTCATCAATTCCTCAGCCCGATTGTCTATTATTTTTTCCTCCTTTTCCACCCAGTTTCTACATTCTTTGCCCCAAACTCTGCTTCTCATCAGCTGCCCACAATGATTCTTTAAGAAAAGAACATAAAAACAGTCATATTTTCTTAGGTAGGAAGTAGTGTATTACTCAACTTACATCAATATTATTTTCAAAGATTTTAAGCACGAACTATATTACCTTGGTTTGTATCAGGTTCAGGTGGAGTGTTGGCTTACAAGCCTCTGAAATTGTATGCCAGATGATGAATCAAAAAAATTTCAGCAGTACTAGTTCAAGGATTGAGAGAAAAAAGTGGCATTTCTTTTTATGGTTATTGAAGTTCAATTTTATTAATATGTGCAATCCTATCATATGGCATATGGCCATGTAGAGTAATATAGCTTTGAAAATAGTTTGAGTTTCTTTTAAAAAACCCCTTTACATTAAGGTCTTAGGAATTTGGGATAAAGACTGAATGCTCGGTTTTAATATTTGTTTTCCCTAAACACACTGCTTTCATTTTGTCTCTAGAAGGAGTTTAAAAGGTATGGTGTGCCAGCATAGTTAGAAGAGTTTGTGTTGAAAGACTTTTAACAATTAATTTGGAAAACTCTGGATACCGAGATTGTTTTTCTCTAATGCCACAAAATGTAAGCATATACAACGAGTTCATTAATATTCATTGGCAGGAACTGACTATTTATATCCTTTAATAATTTCCTAAATGGTATTAGTCAAGTACAACAAAGTCATGAGTGTTGTGAGTACAAAAATTTCTTCTGCCATTAGAATTATTTTTTATTGGCTTACAGTATTATCACTCATTAATTTGTAGATGTTGTGGTATAATATAAAGTGTACTAGATTTGTACTTCATGTTATATTTTAGTTTGTGAGTAGGCTGATTGTAAAGTCAAGTCCTAAAGAAATTAGTGAAGTGCTTTCAACCTTTACTTACACATATAAATGAATTTTTCTTGGGTTATTAAATGTGTCTGATATCTCTTCTATCAAGTTCCAGTTGATATACCTATGTAGATACATTAAATATATTGCAGCTAGCCGCATAATCTCAAGAGGAGCAAATATCATCTGTCACTGTCTGGTTGAGATCTTATTAAATGTTCATTCTTGTCCATACACCATATGTCAACCCCTGTGATACAGAAGAGAATCTATTGTCCCAAAGAGGACAGGAAAAGATTGTGATTCCATTTTATTGTTTATGTCTTGCTGCATGATATACAGGCTCTTGTGATCAGAAACAGGTAGCATCTCTGGGTAAAAAGTACCAGATTTCTGCCCTATCTTCATTTTTCCCGACATCTGCTTCGACACTTCTCTTTCTTAATTCACGTAGATGTTACAGTTCAGAGTCCAAACACAGAAAAGTAACAGAAACACATATATCTTTGTATGCATCCCTAGTCATCACATGAGAAGTTCTGAGAGCAGTACATGCATAGAAGCACGCAACTTTATTGTTCAAATAAGATCTTTAAACTTCAATGGACTCTTCCTAAGTCAGTGAACCATCTATGAAACAGTGGCTACATCCTCAGCTCAGTAGAACACTGCAAAATTAAAGGCTGATGAGCTTGATTTTACCTCTGAGAGAGGAAGGCTATTCACATGAAAACAGCTGGAATGGAGAGGCAAGTAAAGTTCTTCTGCCATTAGAACTATTTTTTCTTTTACCCTCCCTGTCTATTGAGAAAACCTGGGCCTGAATATATTTCTCCTTTTTTAGAGAGGAAAACATAAGTTACAAGACCTCTGGATACCATAAAACAAATATTGCCTAGAACCTTTAAAAGTAGAATTTTTTGTATATACTATTTCAGTGGGACTTGTATAAAATATTTGCATGGTTTTCCCCAATATAGAAAAGAGGCATGGTTTTATGAAAAAGAAGACTATATAAAATAGATGCCTGAACTCATAAAAAGACAGCCATGAAGTCAAAGATATAAAAGGATCCACCTTAAATAAGAAAAGAAAGCAAGGAAACAGAAAAAGCAATGGTGGAATAAAATCTACATTAAAAGCAGAAACGAGTAGAGCTAAAAATGTATAATATCAAAGAATGAAGAGAAATATGACTTCAAAGAAATCAATAAAGTCAAAATTACATGTATTAAGAACAGAAAATCTAATTAACTTGAAAAATAAATGCAGTAAATAATTAAGGAAATAATATGCCCCACTAACCTCTACACAAAATGACGACTTATGTCTATAAACTGAATAGTTTAAAATAGTGATATTTTGTCCAAAATAGTGACATTATATCCATACATAGACATATCATGGAATATTATAACATTGTAAAGCTAAACTGAGAATTAAAGGTGATTTGTAAAGAAGAAAAATATCAGATATACTTCATACTTCTCATCTGGAACATCAAATGTTAGAATACAATGGAAAAATGTTAACAAGTTTTGAGGGAAAATATTTTGATCCAAGAATTTCATACACATCTAAGTGATAACTTCTTATGTGCAAAAACAGCAACCTTTCTTATTTAGGCAAAAATTAAGAGAATGCACAAAAATGACAGAAATACTTTCTTATATAGGCAAACGTTCAGAGAACATACAACTAATTGCTTTTCTGTTTTATGATAAAACTATCCAACAATCTTCTTCTACTAAAGACTGAAAGATGAATCAATATTCAAAATACAAGAATGAAAATGTTTCAGAATTGATAAATATTGAAACTATTTAGAGAAAATAGTTGTGAGAAAAATTATGCAATAATAATAATAATCTATAAACTAAATGTTTAAAATGGCAGGTGAGAAAGGTAAGAAAAGTAGCAGTACATTAATTTTATTATACATAAAATAGGACAACATGGAAAAATAAAGAAAGGCATCATTAACCACTAATACCATTAATGGCATAAATAGCATCTAAACTTTAACATGTATTGCAGAAGATAAAAGTTGTGGCAGAGATTTCTAAAACTCACTAATACTAATGTTTTTCTCTTCCTGCAAAATAACTAAACCACATTTCCTAGGTCTTGTGCATCTGGATGAGTTTGTGTGACTAGTTTGTGCCATCCGACCATTAGTTTTCATATCTAGGAGAGCACTCCACGTTTCTAGGAGATGACGGATTCACTAAATGAAAGGATAAAGAAGTGATGCAGATATAGAAAGAAGTGATGCAGATATAGCTCAGGTTTTTGGTTTTGGTTTCTGGGTGAATCCCACTAAATAAGATAGAAAATGTGGAAATATGAGACGGAAGTATTAGAAATTGTTTCATTTGAGACTTCTTGAGTATAAATTGTTTTTGTGGCAACTAGGTGAAAAAAATTAGAGTATGGATGTTGAACTAGAGTTATATAATCGGGAATTTAGGTGTGAATACTCACTTGTATTTAAAGCAATAAAAAGAAATGGAAATTTCTTGTGTGATTATGTTAAATACATGTATATTGGAAAATATTTCTCAACTATTCTAGTCCTGTTATATGTAACCCATATTTTGTGGAACACATAAATTTATCTGAGTAGGTATTGCTCTAATTGTAGTCAACCTCAATTAGTTGAAGGAGGTTGTAACCCCTGAACATGGCCTTGCTATAAATACCATTTTTGGTAGTGATCTTCAATCATTGATCAGAAATGAGGTCTTAGTTGAATCAAATTCTCAAATATAGGACACGCCCATCTCCTTTGTAACAAATTCCCCCAAAATTTAAACAATGGTTAGAAGGGTATTAATCTGCTTGGGTTGCAGTAACAAAATACTACAGACTAAGTGACTTGATCAATAGGAATTTATTTCTCACAATCTAAGGTCCATGATCAAGTTGCTGGCAAATCTGGTTTCTGGTGAGGGTTCTTTCTTTGGCTTGTAGACAGCTGTCTTCTTACTAAGTCTTTTCATGGTCTTTTTTCTGTGCTGAAGGAAAGAGCCAGGGGAGAGAGGAAGAGATAAGGAGAGGAGGAGAGGGAGAGGAGGGAGAGGGGGAGAGGGGGAGAAAGAAAGTAAGGGAGATGGGGAAGGGGGCATGAGAGTGACAGAGACAGAGAGAGAGAGAGAGAGAGAGAGAAACAAGCACAAGCTCTTTGATTTCTTATTAAAACACTAGTCCTATGGAATCAGGATCCCACTCTTATAATCTCATTTTTTAAAAATATCATTTACACCTAATTGCAGTGGATCTTTTAAAAACATGTTAGAACTGTGTAGGTCTACTTGTAAGGGAATTTTTTTTCTTAAAAATAGACTATATTTATTTATTTTATTATAAAGATGTGGGGTACAATTCAGGGTTTGGTGTACAAATATTGATTATGCAGATACCCTTGTTGATGAGGTGTGCCCTTTCCTCCCCTAGCAGTTTCCCTCAACTGCCAATCCCACCTCCCCTCCCCTGACAGTTTCCCATCATTGCCAATCATAAGCAAACTTTTTATAATCAAACAAGAATTGAAAATAATATTCTCGGGATGAAAAAGTCATGTGCTTGAAGGGCCAATTTTTCATGTAAATGAGTTCCACAGAGCTGTCTGCAGGAATTAAGTATATGCAAGTATACCCAAGTTTGGGTATACTTGGAGGTCCTGAGACCAATCCTCAGTATATACAAAGGGAAGTTTTTAGTTCCCAACTTCAGGTACAGCTATGCTGAGAGTTAGGGCTTCAAAATATGGATTTTGGGAGGACGAAAACATTCAGTCCATAATAGATGGGCTAGCTGAAAGTTCTGCAACAGTAAGCCGGGCTCGGTGGCTCAGCCTGTAATTCCGTGCCTTTGGGAGGCTGAGGTGAGTGGATTGCCTGAGCCCGCGGGTTCAAGACCTACCTGGGCAGCAAGACCTCATCTCTACAATAAATCAAAAAATCAGCCAGGCGTGGTAGCGCATGCCTGTAATTTCAGCTACTTGGAAGGCTGAGGCGGAAGGATCGCTGGAGTCCAGCAGGTCAAGTCTGCGGTGGCCAGGAGTGGCCACTGCACTCCAGTCTGGGCAACAGAGTGAGACTCCAACTCAAAAAAAAAGAGAAAGTTCTGCAACAGTAATTAGATTATGCTCCATATATGTTCTTGAATTGTTTTTATAGATTATTATTGCTATGGTTTGGATATGTTTGTCATCTCAAATCACATGTTGAACTTTGACCCTCAGTGTGACAGTGATGAGAGATGGGGGCTAGTGGGAGGTGTTTCGGTCAAGGAAACAAATCTTTCATGAGTATCTTGGTGTCTTGTTTTGACAAGACTGGATTAATTCTTGCAGGAATAGATTTGTTCCAGTAAGAGTGGGTTGTTATATAGTCAGGATGCCCCTTAAGTTTTGTCTCTTTGCATATGTGCCTGCTCCCCCTTTGACCTTCTCTGCATGTTTGGTGCAACACAAATGCCTTCACCAGAAGTCTAGCAGATGTTATTGCCAAGCTTCTTGGACAAACTGCAGAACCATGAGCAAAATAAACCTCTTTTCTTTATATATTACCCAGCCTCAGGTATTCTGTTATGGCAACAGAAGTGGACTAAGACAATTATCAATGTCAGTTATGTCCTCTAGGTCTTTAGTATTTAGATCAAGGGTCAGCAAACTATGGTTCATGAGTTCATTCTGGTCTACATTCTTTGCCTTGCCTACCATCTGTTTTTATACAGTTTGCAAGCTAAGAATGGTTTTTACATTTTTCAATGATTGGGGAAAAAAAAATCAAAAGACAGATAGTATTTTGTGACATGTGAAAATTATATGAAAATCAAATCTCAGTGTCCAAAACAAAATTTTACTAAAACACAGCTGTGCCTATTTGAGAATTATCTATTGCTGTTTATATGCTGTAATGGTAAGATTGAGTGGATGAGGCAGAGACTATTGCCCCGAAAAGTCTAAAGTATGTACTATTGGTCTCTTTACAAAAAAAGGGTTTTTTGTCCTGATTTAGATAAATTACAGTAAATCATTCCATTAATAGGTCTTCTAATTTACTCATCTAGAATTGAATTATTCAGTTATCTCTCACTAGCAGGCTCACTGGGAGGTAATGTTCAAATGTAAAAACCTGGAAGGACTTGATTAAGGTTATTTTATGATAGTAATGTTGATCTTGCTTACAGATTCTTCAAATTAAAGTTCAATTTTCAAAGTTCTGAGGTGCAAAGCTCTGTGTCATCAACTAGGTTGCTCTTTGAAACTCTGAGTTTATCAAAACTGCTTCTTGAGAAAATTCTTTACTCTGCTAGAGGGTACTACTGGGGGAAGATGATCTTCTTTAGCATTACTCCTCCAAGTCAACCTCCTTAGTTTTCCAACAAGTTATCTCATGTCTTTTATCTAGTTTATGTACCTGTCAAAAACAAGCAACTGCATTATGGAAATTCCCCAGATACTTTATGCTCTCACAATGTCCCAGCTCCTATCAGTGTCCTGCCAGGGAAAATTATATTTAAAGGAAATAGTATATCAGATGTATTAATTATTCATCATCTTATATGTAGCTATAAAAACAGGACAGCTAATTTCTACCTTTTAAGCAAATTGATATGAGCAGACAAGGTCTGAGTTAGCCAAGTTGCTGTAACCAAGAATCCCCAAAATACAGTAACTTAAGTAAAATCAATGTTAATTTATATCTCCCATAATAGCCTCCAAGTGAGTGAAACAAAATTGACTGTGCTCCATGTGGTCACTTATGAATTCAGGTTCTTTCTCTTCTGTGGCTTTGGCTTTCTTAGGGTGTTGTTCCTGCCTGCATTGCTGAAACCAAGAACACGGCCCTGTCCATATTTCAGTCCAGAGGAAGGGTGAAGAAAGAACAGGTAAACACATACCCAGTGTTTTCTGGCTAAGACCCGAAACATTTTCTTTCATGTTCTATTGGCAATTCAGTAGACCACAACTAATTGCAACGGAGGCTGGCAAATGTAAGTCTCCAGGTAAGGGGCTAAGGAGAATGGGAGCCACATGGTGGTAGTCGCCACCATTTTGACTATATCTACTAATTCTACTTTAAGTCAAGCCAGGTAATTGTAAAGTAATATATATTCTAGATGTCTTCAACTGACTATAGGAAGGCTTTTATCTGAATGCCTTGCAAAATTGTCCCAAGCTTTTATTAGATATGGTTTTCCAACGTTTTTTCATCTTCTGTAAAATGCTGTTAAAAGTACTATGCACATTTTAGAAACAGAATAATTCTTTACACAAATACTAAAAGATACCAAATGCTAAACATATTTCAATTTGCTCTTATTGTAAGATTTTTGGGTAGTTATTATTATAATCTCTGTATTTCAGATTAGGAAACTGGAATTGAGTGAGGTTAAGTGGCTTGTTCTGGGTCATAGTGTTAAAAAATATTGAATTTGGCCCAGCATGGTGGCTGATGCCTATAATCTCAGTGCTTTGGGAAACCAGGGCAGGAAAATCACTTGGAGTCAGGAGTTCAAGACCAGCCTGAGCAACAGGTGTCTACCAAAAAATTGCCAGATGTGGTGGTATGTGTCTGTAGTTCCAGCTACTCAGGAGGCTGAAACAGGAGGACTGCTGGAGCCCAAGA
Organism: Cephalopachus bancanus; assembly: GCA_027257055.1. Classification (NCBI taxonomy): domain Eukaryota; kingdom Metazoa; phylum Chordata; class Mammalia; order Primates; family Tarsiidae; genus Cephalopachus; species Cephalopachus bancanus. Next base: position 3,665,371 of record JAPVLO010000079.1, read on the forward strand.
GTTCAAAGCTGCAGTGGGGTATGATTATGCCACTATACTCCAGCTTGGGTGACACAGTGACACCCTATCTCTAAAACACACACACACACACACACACACACACACACACACACACACACACACCACACATTCTTATACATATACAATATGAACTGGGATTTAAGTTTCCCTGATCCTGAAGCCTACTTTTAAAATCATTTCTTCATATGCCTGCATACAGTTTTGTCATTTTTTAAATTTTGAAACCATAAGAATAGATGGGAATACCAACAGGAAAATTGGAGAGTAACCTGGAGAAAAATCTTTATTTAGAGGATGAGGAGAAGCAGCAGTTGGTGAGATAGGAGGTAATGATCCTCAGGGAGAGAGTGCGGTTTGTAAAGGACCATTCATAGTGTCTACTGCCAGAGAACACAGTAGGATAGCATTGGGAGCAGAGCATTGGAATGGGTTGTCAGGTGATAATTGATGACTTTAAGAGGACCCCATAAATAGAGTACAGGGGAAGAAGGCCCAATTACAACAGGTGTACAATTGGTCATAAGGGAAGACCATGGAAAGGCAGCTCCTATCTGTTTGCTTTGATAACTGGAGGAGTGGCAAAGAGAACAGAGGAATGAGGCGAGGCAGCAATAGTGGGTGCTTTTTAGAAGAGATGTGATTGGAATAATTTACATGTATTCCCACTTGAACAAGATAATTCAGGCAAAGTCAGAAATTCATCTACCTATATCATCTGGTGGTCTCTGATGAAGAGATCAGACTGAGGCAGATGCTTCTACTGTGGTTTTAAACACACTCTCTTAATGGTGAAACCTTAATGCTTTATGAATCTTCCAGAGAGTTCACTGAGATATTATAATGCAGGAGTCAAGTCATTATCTTTGTATCCCAGTGCCCAAGACAAAGGAAGTGATAAATATTTGCATCAGGAAGAAAGGAAAGGAGGAAGGAATAGAGGAAGAAAGGTGAGAGAAAAAGAGAAAGAGAGAAGATAGGGAAAAAGAAGGAGGAAAGAGCAAAGACATGGAGGATTATATGATATAAGATATGAACATCTGAAGGTTGGGGTAAGCTCTAGACAGATTGTAAAGTGGACAACATTTGGGTGATTTTTCATTTCTTCCCTTTCAATACTTTCCTATCTTATTCCCTCTAGTATTTCTAACTTTGTTCTGGTCATTGCTCACCTTGTTAGTGAGTCAGTCTCAGAGGAGGCACCACCTCTCTGTTGCACTCCCTTCTGTGGGCATTTTCTTACTTTGCCTTTTATTTTAAAGTGAGCAGTCAAAATGCAAAGGATTTTATTAAATCATTCTTACTGAAGTGTTAATGACAATTAAGGCTATGGTGCATGAGCAATATAATAGCAAAACATTTGATGCCTGAACCCTGGGTTTGAATTTGGGAGCTAATATTTACTAACTATAATTTGGTGTAAGTTACTAAATGCCAATTTCTCATTGTGCTTTTCTGAGGATTGTACACATAAATTAAAGTATTTTTCTATCTCTTCTTATAAAAATGTGATTTTAAAAATTATCAATATAATTTATCTTCGTTGTATTTTATTTAGACCTAATCTTTTTATATATATAAGGCAGGGATAAGAAAATCTTATCTTTGTTGGTACCTAGAACATGGAAACTGGGTTAGATGGTGAGGGCACGACCTGTCTAAAAGAGCAGCCAATACTCAGTGCCAGCTGATTTTCCCTACAGAAATGGAACCGTTCCACCTGAGCATTTGATTTTTTTCAGTGAATCTCCAAATCATCTTTAGGTAAATTCTTCTGATTGTTGAATATTGGCAAAATATTGTTTTTTTCAAATACTGTAGGCAAAACAGTGCATGGGAGGAAGGAAATACGGCCAATGTGCTGCCAGTTTGAAACAGATGTCCAAAAACATGAATTGCAGAAATGCAAGAATGTTTTTACCTCACATTACATCACATATGTGATGAAAATGGCCCTTCTAAAGTGTTCAAAAGCTTATCCCTGCCAACTGTGATGGGTAAAACTTTAACAGAAATATTTTCCTGTCAAAATGATGTGAATATGTGGAGGATATAGTAAAGAAAAAAACATGCCTTAAACATACAATTTTTAATAAGCAAATATTTAAAAATGTAGATAGATATGATTTTCCAGTATAAGATATTTTCCATGGCAGTTTGGTGCCTTTGAGCCTATTAGACTATATTCCAGTTTTTCCCCTACCAATCAAGAAAACAATCTAAAATAAAAATTGTGAAAAATTGGTGGCCTTTCACAGAGAACTGACTAGCTAATTTACTTAAGATAGCAGGTTGCACAAAGGAAGAAAATGATAATGCAACAAGCTTTCGCAAAGCTGACCCTCTTCTGAGAGTTAACCTTTGTGCTCATAAACAGTTATCTGAAAAATTTCTAAGGTATGAATGGAAATAACAGCAGATTGTATTACCTACATCCCGAAGGTCAGGGGTTCAGATTACCAAGGTAATGAAACTTCAGTGAGCTGCTTCACTTCTATTAGGTTTGTCAGTTTTTATAAGCACTCTTACTTCAGGAATGCAATTATAACATAAAGCACCTATATTGGGGAAAATTCAGCAGTCGGATCTTAACAAAAGTATTCAAATGTCAGCTGAGGGGGGAGAGCCTGCCTTTATGAGTAGGCTTTTAAGATAAATCAGTTGGTGAGATGGAGTAAAGAGATAGGGAGATGAATAGAAATATATTATATGTAAAAATACATCCAAGAAAAAAATCTTTGTATTATTCCCAGAGGTGTTTCAGAGGGTAGCCATAAGTATTAATTAGCTTACATTATCCCATTAAAATGGTTTTTGAGATCCCAATACAGGTGTCACAGATCACTAGAAATCTGCAACCTTATAAAAACCATAGAGTGATAATTTTTTTTTGTAAAAAAACATAACCAGTACTGATTTAGTTTAAAACTAATGTCTCCTTATGCTGGTTTTAATTCACAAGTGCTATCACATAACATTGGGACAAATTTACTCAGGTGTCCTCAATGAAGCATGTTTTCTTCTCAGGCTATAACAAAACTCAAGCCTGGATCAAAATCAAATGGTTACTATTGCCAACTCATGGTAAATGTACATTTAAAAAAATAATAGTAGATGATTACTCTAGTGAACAGAATTTTTCTTCATAACAAAATATTTTAATTTGGCCTTTCCAAATCATATATGCCTCAATATTTGGTAATATTCTAACAAGATTTGATTAGATTATTTTCCAGATCTCAAGTTATACCTATAAGAATGATTACAATACATAGAATTATGGCTGATTAATGGTTGTTTTTTTCTGATGGTTATAATGGAACATCACAAATTGACAGATCAGTTATCTATGCTACTCTGCTGATCAAATAGCTCTAAAATTTCAGTTATTGTGGTTTCTAAAGTTGCAGGAATAGACTAGATTTATCTGTGAGCCCTTTCAAATGCCTGTAAAGTGTTCTGAGCAGGGATAGGGTCAGGCCCCACGTTATTTAAGCAAATCCAGTGGTAAGGTTCAAGCTTCCTTTTGTTGTATTAAGTTGGAATTCTGTCCACAACCAGCACTGAAGATGATTCATTCAGAAAAAATCTATCACATTATTGCAATCCAATTAAATGGTTCTTGTTAATGAGAGATGAGTTACAAGATATTGGGGGCAGAGCTCTCTGAAGGAAGGTGTGCGATAGGCTGCATCAAATTAAACCCGGACATTTCTATCATGGTGTGCTGGTGTGACAGAAACTGCTTTCTCCGTCCAAAGAGAATGAAAGAAGGGAGGGCAGGAGGTTCAGGAAAGGTGTAGACATAGTAGAGAAAGTTTGCTTCTTAAATGGAATAGCAGAAGAACTTCTCCTTTTTAGTTTTTATTTTTAATATGTCCATTTAAAAATGTATTTGAATACTAATACAAAAAAGAGAAATAAAGATTTAAGAATCCTACTTACTTGGTTTAGCCCAACTCACGTCTATGGCCGTGTGGTTAAGAACTCTCACAGTGAAATTGGCTCCTCTCTCTGGAAGACCAGCTAATGTCGTCACAGTTGCTTCTTGGCTTGGCGTAAAACCCACGCTGTTGTGTACAAAGAGCTTATACTCATAAGTTGTAAATCTAAAAGGTTTTTTTGTAAAAAAAAAAAAGTATATAAATTTTTACTTTACATAAAATATAATTAATAGTTTCCATTTTCTTCACAAAATACAGGATTTTCATCTATCCCAACTCCACAAAATGCTGTTTTATTTTCTCCCCCAGGAAATGCATTATTTTCTTTTTCCTTCTAGAAAACACATTATTTTGTTCCTCTTCTTGCATAAAACATATCATTATCTGTAACTTGCTAGCCTTACCAAAGTGCCAGGAAAATATTTTATTAGGAAGAGTGTGCAAATATTGCTATTTAAAACAAATGTGTTTTATCATTTTCTTATTCTTATTGTTTTCAGAAGTGGTGAGGATTACAGCTCAATTCGAGACGCAATTACAAATCTGGCAGCCCGCCAGCTTTCTATCTGAATTTGATCCAGAGAGTTTTATGCTCTTCTTTTCGGAAACTCATCCATTTTCAAATATCAGAATCCCTCATCGCCATTTTCTTCCTATACCTTTGCAGCTTTCCCATAATCTCATTGCAGACAGATAAACCCCTAAATTAAATTGTAACTGTGACTAAAGTGTACAACATTCCTCCCGCTGAGAGTTCTGCTACAGTGAGCTGTATTTTGCTATAGTGTGAACATATTTACTTGAGTTGATACTGTGGAAACTGAATATTACTTTACAGAAGGCAAAAAAAAAAAAAAACTGAAATGGGGGTGTGATATGAGGAGGACTTTCCAAGGCATATATTAAATGAGGAGAGAGTAAAGCCACCAATTCTTCATCCCTTTTGGTTGTTTTGGGCAAAAGACCACTAGTCTTTTTTGTTTGGTTCAAAACTGCCTGGTTAGGGAGGGAAGTGCTACTTATAGACACATTCAGGATACGACTGGACAATAGCTTAGCCCAAGATACTTGCTTAAAAATGTTGCGCAATGCAGGACCATCCCCAGGGCATCTAGAACTCAGGGCAAGCATTGGTCTCAGATCATTACCTACTTTGAATTTCTTAGGTGATTAAGGTTACTTCACCTCCAGTGCAGGACCCAGAATATTTGTCTCAATATATCACAACTTCTGCTAGTCATGATGCGGCAGGAGGGTGCCATTTGAAGGATTGTGCTAAATAATCTGACCAAAATAATGTCAGGATTCTCCGAACATTTTGCTACCATCTAAGTAGAAGAAGTCTGTCTGACTCGCCCTGTTTTTCATTCATGGCCCAAAGATATTTTTGCAGGATTCTGCCTCAGTCACATTTAAGGATGTTGCACAGATAGAGACGTTGTGACTTGTTGAATATTTATCTATTTGTCCTAAATAAGTGCTAACATCAGATCTTCGACCCCTCTCAGTTTTACCATTTCTCTATCAGGTGATTATTGTCTTTTATTTTTTTCTGCTTTGTCTGCTGTAATTAGTTGAATTATATCCCTCAAAAAAATATTTTCAATTCCTAACTTCTGGTAATTGTGAATATGACCTTATTTTAAAACAGGGTCTTTGCAGATGTAGTCAAGTTAAGATGAGGTCATATTAGAGAGGGTTCTAAATACAATGTTAATGTTTTGATTAGAGAAAAGAGAGAAGAATTTTGATGGTGACATAGACATATACAAGGAAATGATGACCATGTAAAGACAGAGGCAGAAAGTGGAGTTATGCATAAGCAAGCCCTAAATATCGGGGAGGCAAGCACAAAGATGGGAATAACTGATGTTGGACACTGCTGATGGGGGAGAAAGAGAGGGATACACACAACCACTCTTCGGGTACCAGATCCACTACTGGGAGAGAGAGGACTTACTAGAATCCCAAATCACAACTACATGCAATTTACTTAAATGGCAAATCCTCACATGTACTTCAAAACTCTAAAATAAAATAAGATAAAATAAAATAAAATAAATTGGAGCTATGCTACCATAAGCCAAGGAACACTGAGGTCACCAGACATAAGAAGAGGCAAGGAAGGAGTCTTATCTAGAAGAAGGAAAGAGTCTGACCCAGATGACAACTTGATTTGGGAGTCTAACCTCCAAACCTGTAAGAGAATACATTTCTGTTTTAAGCTACCCGGTATGTGGTATTTTATTAGAGCAGACCTGGGAAACTAAGACATATGCTATTTAGCAAGTGCTAAATAGACTACATGATCAAGACAACTAAATGATGGTAACAATAGTTACTTAATATGTGTCAGGCATTTCCTACATGTATTAACCCATTTATTCCTCACAAGAATTCTTTAAGGCAGTAGTCCTTAACCTTCATGGCATCAGGAACCAATTTTGTGGAAGATAATTTTTCTATGGACTTGGGGGGGGGTGGGATGATTCAAGCACATTACATTTTTTGTGCACTTTCTTTCTCTTATTATTGTACTGTAATGTGTAATGAAATAATTATACAACTCACCACAATGAAGAATCAGTGGAAGTCCTAAGCTTGTTTTCCATCTGTGGGTGATGTGAGACAATGACACCCAAGGTGTGTTGCTTATGTCCAGTCTACTCCATAATCTCATTTTGGTTGCTCTCACTTCAGGAAACACTGCTTCTCATAGATAGAATGTTGGAAATGGAAGCAAGCTTTTCAGTGCTTTTGTGGCAATCTCAGGATATTTCACCATGACTTTAATCCAGAGGGTATGGGAATTTGAAGTTGTCTCAAACTTACTTTTAAGGCCACTGACATGTGCAATCATAAGCGGTTGATCCTCTTCTGGTATAGACAAAGTCGATTTACTTGGCTTATTCATGAATGGGTCACGAATCCATTCCTTCCCGGTTTGAGGGTCTTTTGTGGTTGAGAAGTAATGCTCAAACTCTTTTGAAAGCTGAGATAGGTGATCATGCATCAGCTGGGTGAAAGAAGGCCCTGGCTCAGTCCATTTCAAAATCTCTGCTAATGTTTGAAACATGTTAAAAATTCCAGTGTTCATTCATCACTCCCATAATTCCAGTTTGGCTTTGAATATAGCCACTTTATGTGCCAACTTGAACACAGTTGTCATTCTCCCCTGAAGTGACAGATTGTGTTCATTGATTAGGTTGAATATGTCACACAAGTAAGCAAGTTTTTCAGCCCATTCTGTGTCACTGCAATGTGCTGCCAGTGGTGACTGTTTTTCTAAAAGAAATCTATGAAGCAGCCCTTGTAACTCAGAAACTCTACCTTTAGAAAGTCATCTCACTTCTGTGTATAAGAGAAGTGTGTGTTCTGCATTCGTCTTCTCACTGAGTTTTGTGAAAAGACATGAGTTAGGGGCCTGTACTTTAATGTGGTTGATAATTTTAATCAAATCCTACAAATTGTTATTAAGTTTAGGTGACATTTTTTGGTTGGCCAGCATTTCTCTATGGGATGACACAAGTGCATAGACTCACATTCAGAAGCTATCTCTTTGATTTGAGTAGTGAAACCAGAAAGCTGTCCAGTCATGGCAGACCATCTATACATGTATCAACAAAAAACGACTGATTCAGTTTTCCTGATATGTAATCATTCAAAGACTTGAATACTTCTGCAGCTGTGTCATTGGTTGGCAACAAAAGTGCAAATAACATATCCCTGTGCACATCTTTCTGAAAAGTAATCACACAAAAAACAAGCATTGTTGCCCTGTTGTCAACGTTGGTAGACTTGTCAACCTGGATTGTGTACCATGACTCATTAATCCCTTCTAACAACTGTGCCTCAATATCCTCTGCTATTTCATAAATTCGTCTAGGTACGGTGCTAGCTGAAAGAGAAATATGTGCCACCTTTTGAACTGCATGTTCTCCTAAAAGTTCACAACAAATGTTCAACTACAGTAAAGGCATTCTCAGTTTTAGCAATGCTGTTAGCCATTAAGAATGATGCTCTCAGTGCAGACACATTTGATGAAGTCATGCTCTTCATTAATTGCTTGTGTTCTTTATGATCACTTTTTTCCCCCTTTTCTTTTGAAAAACTCCAAAGCCTTGTCTTTTAACATAAGGTGCTTGGTCTTCATGTGGTAAAACAATTTTGAAGCTTCCTTGGCTTGGTTGGGTAACTGGTCGCCACATAATATACAAAACAGGGTTGGAGAATGTGAATCGCCTGTTGCAATGAACTTGTAATTTAAGTAGGACTCTTAATATTTTCTCTGAAATGCCATTTTCTTTTTGTTGGCACTCTTAGACTCTTCTGCTGTCTCATCATTGGGTCTTCCCCCTTTTTCAGTGAAGCTCTCCAGTGACACTTTTTACTCATTTTGGCTAGGGTTAGCTTGTGGGCTTCCCAAAACTGTGACTGAGACAAGTGTGCACAGCAGGAAAGAGGTGTGGATGGAGGTGTTAATAAAATAATGGGCTGACCACTTGTGGACTGAATTAAGTGTCAGATTCTGACTTAAATCCTGCCACCAGATGCAGCTGTACTATTGAAGTACATCGACTGGTAGGGTTTTGATATGAGTCTGCAAATAATTAATTTATCATGGTCTCTGTGCAGTGAAACCTCACTGCTAGTGTTAATTTGGATTTTCATTCACTCCCCAGTGTTAGCATCACTGCTTCAGTCACCTCAGATCATCAGGCATGAGATTCCCATAAGAGCATGAAACCTAGAATCCTTGTATGCTCAGTTCACAGTAGGGTTCATACTCCTATGAGAACCTAACACCACAGCTGACCAGACAGAAGAGGGAGCTCAGGTGGTAATACAAGCATTGGGGAGTGGCTGTAAATGCAGATGAAGCTTCCCTTGCTCATCCACCACTCACCTTCTGCTATGTGGTCTAGTCTGTGGCCTGGGGGTTGGAGACCTCTGCTATAAGTTGATATTATAATACTTACTTTTAAAAATGAAGAAAAAAGTCTCAAAGAGATAAATAATCTGTCCAAGTCATTGAGCTAACAACTAGGAAGTTGGGATTCAACTATAGATGGTCTGATTCCAGAGCCAGCTCCTTTAACCATGATGTTATACTGCCAAAATAATAGTGATAATAATAATAATAGCAATAACAATAGTAATAATAACACACTCATAATGATAATCTGGTCTGTCCATACTTGAATTATGTCATATCACTGGGGCTTGACCTTTGAATTATATTTCTAGCAGAGGAGAGAGATTTTTGCTTATGCATCCAAACAGTCTGGTCAAATTTCCTTGGCAACCACTAGTATGAATATGAAGGATGGTGAGTCGAGGTTAAGAGGGTAGCAAGCCTATGACAATGAAATGAAATGAGGCTAATGGCTCACATGGGAATTGAACCAGCGACCTTGGCTTCATTAGCTCTCTCCCTGGGTAAAATACGTATAATTACATTTTATTTCATAAAATGGCTTAAAAGAAATTTAGCTATAGTCTAGATGCCTAATCTCCTCTCCTACAATATTTAAATTTGTCTTTCACATGTTTATGCTTTTATACAATTAGTAGACTTGATGGTTTTACAGTAATACCATGTTTGTGGTTCTCTTCTACAAGTGGAATTAACAGCATCAGGTGACAGTGAAATGGTTAGTTGTAAACATATTCTGTTGGGTCCTAGCTCTTATGACAGTTTAAGGCATTTCACTATAATTTAGGAATGGTTGAAATAGACAATTTATGTCTTCACAGAAGAAACTCAGGTCATGTGCAATTTGTATGCCTGTTTTCAAGGTGGTACTAAAATTTTAGAGTAAAAGATGGCTTTAGAGTTTTCCTGTTTCAAATAATAAAATGTTGGCTACATTTTACAGATTAAAAAAAAAAAAGCAAAAACTCCAGACCTTGAGAAATTAAGTGGATTTGCCTAAGTTTGCACAGCTAGTTAACAGGGCTAGATGGGCATCTAGTTTCTTTAGTTCCAATATTAACTTCTTCCCACTACTTATTTTTATAGTTAATTATCAGTGAGTATTTCACTTGATGTTATACACTTGTCTTCTGCATTTTAACTTTCATTAAAATTTAAAGGAATTATCTTGAATTCTCTGAAATACAAAAAATCCTGTTTTTATTTCATCTGAAATCAAATCTTTATTTGGTAAGGATGAATACCTAGAAGTTGTCTTTATGTATGTGTTGGTTCATATTTCACTACTTCAAATCCAAAAAAAAAATGTATTCATTGACTTCAATGAATGGTTTTTCCATTCATTCTATGGATATGTTTTTTAAAAATGGATTAAGTGTTGAATGTTGATGTAAAATGGGACATTAATAATAAAGAATACTTTTAAAGGAAAAATATTAGATCAATTGGCATTATAATCATGGCAAAATTTATATATATGTAAATATATACATATTTCCCTAAATACTAATTATGTTTCCTAGGCATGTCTTGAAAAATGTACCCTTTCAAACCCTGTAGGAAATACTTTTTGAAGTCTGCAAAGTAATGAATACTTATATTAAGTCTATAATGTAGCCAGTAAATTCAACTGTCTGTAGGTCAATTTAAGAATATTGGGCTAGCCGGGCTCGGTGGCTCAGCCTGTAATCCCGCGCCTTTGAGAGGCTGAGGTGAGTGGATTGCCTGAGCCCGCGGGTTCGAGACCCACCTGGGCAGCGAGACCTCATCTCTACAATAAATTAAAAAATCAGCCGGGCGTGGTAGCGCATGCCTGTAATTCCGGCTACTTGGAAGGCTGAGGTGGAAGGATCGCCAGAGCCCAGCAGGTCGAGGCTGCGGTGGCCGGGAGCGGCCACTGCGCTCCAGTCTGGGCAACAGAGTGAGACTCCAACTCAAAAAAAAAAAAAAAAAAAAGAATATTGAGCTATTACAATTGCCTTTCCCTAAATGACTCGTTTTCTTTTTGAGTCGGAGTCTCACTTCATCACCCAGGCTGGAATACAGTGGTATGCTCATGGCCACCCCAGGGTCGACCTGCTGGGCTTCAACAATCCAATCCTTCTGCCTCAGCCTTCCAAGTAGCCGCAACTACAGGTATGTGCTACCACGCATGGCTAATTTTTGATTTATTGTAGAGACAAGGTTTCACTAAGTTGCCCGGGCTGGTCTTGAACCCGTGGGCTCAGGCAATCCACTCGCCTGGGCCTCCCAAAGTGCTGGGATTAGAGGCAGAGCCACTGAGCCTGGCAATGAGTCATTTTTTTGAGACAATACTCCATCTCTTTCTCCTATGCTCCCCAAACAGACAACAAATAAAAAATTTTGTTGTGTCATAGACATGATTGTGGTAATTTTCCTTATAAAATATAATATATATTTAAATCTTGCTTATGGGACTGTTCTCATTTCCAGATTCAGTTGTTATTACTTAAATGAATTAGAGCATTAGAATCTGTTTAAATGATGCAGCTTTTAATCTCTTTATTTACTGAATAGATAATTTATAAATGAATAAATTGATGTTTCATAGTTACTAAAGCATTTAGTGTCAAAAATTTCAGGTCACATATAATTTGGTAGGTTAGGGACAAAAAAATATACCTATCCAAGAGAAAAAAAATGATTCTTACTAAAACTCAGAAAAGTGTTTCTTTTAAAAATGTACTGAAAACAATTTATATTGATCTTTCATGTATGATACATCACTTCCTTCGTTAATTTGTTCATTCAAAAATGTTTATTGGATTCTGCCAATATGTCAGATGTCAGACATAATGCAATTGATATCTGTCTTTCTGAAGCCATAGTACATATAAGTCTTTACAGAAATATGTTTTAAAATGAGAACACATAAAATATTTGTTTGTTCCTTTTTCTTTGAACACATTGAATGAAGCATCTAATTTAACCTTACCTAACTGGGGAAGCCTTCACAGAGGAGGTAACATTTGGGCTAGGTTTTGATGACAAGTGGTATTTTGTCTACTGAAGACATGTGTACAGCAAAAGATATTATTCCAGGGCAAAATGTGTGAAGGCCCGTATCTTGAAAAGGTCTGATATGTTTGGGGAACCAATAAAATTCTTCAGTGCAGCTGCAGAATGCCTCGGGTTATTTTCATCAGAATTAAAAATGTGTCAACTTTATTGATGTCCTAACAGAATTCATGTGTCAATATTGTCACCAATATAAATCATGATTCTGAAAATGCAGGCCATTTACTTGCTTCTTCCACAAACTCTTCCTCATCTCTGCCACAAGCAAAAGTATGCTTGAGTAAAATATCACATGAGTGAGGTTTTGAGAAACCTCATATAGTATATTGTTCCTTAGGTCTTTAAAACCTTTGTGGGAATAGATAAATAAGCAAACATAAAAATGCATCTTGTTTCCATTTGCTTAAATCTGGAATTATTTGAATTTTTATTGATAGTAGATACACTTTCTTTAAATCTATTTGTTGATTCTAAGAATGGTACTGAAAAGTTTTGCTTTTGAAATTGAAGAGTAATATTATTATTCTTGAAAGTTTTTATAATGTGATATGTTGTAGATTGTGAGTGGAAGTTTCAACTATGTTTCTGTTGCTATCTACACTTAAACTACTAGAATGTCACACCTAAAATAATTTTGCTGTAATTTCCATCTTTGTTCTACTATGTCATCAACATGAAAAAGAAACATAGACAAATAAAGTCGTTTCCCACCCCCCAAAAATATTACAGGGTAAAACCTCTTATGGCAAAATGTATCCTTCCAAATTTAGAAGCTCATTTTTCACAAAGTAACATTTAATAAGATGACACTTAGAAAAGACAGCATGAGATGAATTTAGAGCACTGAAAAAAAAAAAAAACCAGTAGAGAAAAACACTGTGGCCAATTTAATTTGAATGTGAAATACTTTTCACTTATTTTGAATTAAATGCTTTGATAGGACATGGTACACCAATGTTGACAAAAGTTGGCTTTTGTTTCTAGACCCAACTTTCATTCACATTTTGATATTAAGGAATAAATTAACATGATCTACCTTACCTTGGTAGTGGTGGGAGAAGACCTTCCTTCTACTCACACTTTTTATATACAAAGTTAACTTTTTTACTTAATGGCTACAACCTGAATATATTTATGTTACAGGACCATGTGTCATGGAACTAACCCAGTCTTTCCCAGTCTATTAGCAAAGATAAAAATGTCATCTGTAGCCGGGCTCGGTGGCTCAGCCTGTAATCCCGCGCCTTTGGGAGGCTGAGGTGAGTGGATTGCCTGAGCCCGCGGGTTCGAGACCCGCCTGGGCAGCGAGACCTCACCTCTACAAAAAATCAGCCGGGCGTGGTAGCGCGCGCCTGTAATTCCGGCTACTCGGAAGGCGGAGGCGGAAGGATTGCCGGAGCCCAGCAGGCGAGGCTGCGGTGGCCGGAAGCGGCCACTTGCACTCCAGTCTGGGCGACAGAGTGAGACTCCAACTCAAAAAAAAAAAAATGTCATCTGTGCACATTTAAGTTCATTACAAAGGAGTGAAACAAAAGTTACATTCTTTCAAATATGATCCCCCACAGAAATGACATCCTTTTTTAGGACTTGAAAAGTTTTTTATTATAGTAGGTTTAAAAGTACATATTAGATTCTGTCAGCAATATTTAAAGTTAGATTTTATTATATATTTAGCTTAAGTATTTAAATCTTACAACAAACAAATCCAATCCTTTGGAAAAAAAAAAGATTTGGGAGGCTGAGGTGAGTGGATTGCCTGAGGCCGTGGGTTTGATACCTGCCTGGGCAACTTGGCGAGACCTCATCTCTACAATAAATCAAAAAATAAGCCGGGTGTGGTAGCGCACGCCTGTAGTTCCAGCTACTTGGAAGGCTGAGGTGGAAGGATCACCAGAGCCCAGCAGGTCGAGGCACTCCACTCTGGGTGACAGAGTGAGACTCAAACTCAAAAAAAAAAAAAAAAGAAAAGAAAAATAAGATGATGGAGTGAATTAGTCATGAAGATTATGAACAAAAGCATTGCATATGCATCATGTTATTGGTTTAGAGTTGAAGCCCTTTCTTACCCTGCCTTTACCATTTCCCGAAGAACACCGTGTCTAAACAGCCTAGGAGATTGTTTATCAGTTAGGACAAAGCTAAAGCTAACATTATTTGCATAAGCATATATATAGGTACTTAATGAAATTCCCTTTGCTTGTGGAAATTAGAACATATTTACATAACTGTGCATCACTGGAATCACAAAAGTCTATATATAGGTGTCTACCATTGAAAAGATTTGGGGCTTCTGGAACTAACTGCTAATTTCTAACTTTAAAGTTTCTACATGATTGAAAGTAAAATTGTTTTTGTATAAAAAAAAGAAAAAGAAAAAGAAGGTGAAAATTTATTGGTTTTGAATGCTTTCATTTAAATATAATACAACTAGTAGATTCTTGAGGAACCACACAGAGGTCTCCATCCAAGCTGTCATTGCAAAAGAAATACTCTGAGGAACTCATAGATAATTGAAAGGAACAGGAGTAAGAACAGACCTTCCTTTATAAATTTAATGACAGAAATTATTATAATCTGCAAGTCAGTATGTTCCCTACAATAGTAAAATAACCTTATTATTTCTTTTATCTTGTTCCTCTTTAAATCCACAACAAAAAGGAGGCCTTGCTGTACTGTGTTCTTAGCAGTTTTATCTGATCACTTAGGAACCAAGGCAGTTTTAAGTACTGAAAATTGTAAGGGTAGATTGATGCTTGAAATGAAGGAGGTCGCCGCCCTCTTGTTAAACCTAGTCTGCCTCACATTGGCAGCTTCAGACGATAACAGCACGTTCACCAGATTTTCTAAGTGATGAAAATGTCAGGAAACCCAAAGTTATAGTTCCCCCAACAACCATAACTTGGCTACTTTGCACAGAATCATTAAGAAAGAAAAGTTAGAAACTGACAAGTAGTATAAGCCTGTAGTCACACTGAGTTCATGTGTATACAGGTAGAACAAAATTCAATAATAAAGCAACCAGCTGTGTAATTTAGACAAACATTATGCTTTAAAATAACCATAAGAACAGAAAGTATTTTTGTTTGAATTAAATTATCTGGGCAATTGGCTTAATATTCTGCTTAGTACATGTAGATATAAAAGAAAAAACTATTAGAATGATCTGAATTTCAGAATATGATATTTTGTATTAAATTGGTATTTTAAAATATATTATAAACATATACTTAACCAAAATAGACCACTTGAGCAGGAAAATTGGCTTTGATTTATATTTACTCTCACAAATATATTCATAAAGAGATGCCTACTAAATCTTAATTTTATTTTTATATCAAGAGAAATGTTATTTAAAAGCTGATTGTAAATGTAATATCAAGTCAACGAAACACTTCAATGCTCCCTTTATGGATGTAGATGTAAGTTAGGAAGAAAATAGGGAGTGGTGGAATATGGGGAGAACAGAAAATTACATATTCCTTCTACAGATATTAGAATTCAATTAAAAACCCAAGAAAACATAGGCAGTCAAACAAATACATGAGCAAAATAAATATAGGCCAAAGAGAGGGAGCATTAAGGAGCTGTAACACAGGTATGCAGCAACATGCATTGAATACTCAGTTTCTTCTGTCTCCCTCTACAATTTGAGAGACTGCTAGTCCACCAATGAGACAAGGTGAGCAGAGGTACCATCTGTCAAGGTGAGCAGTGGTACCATCTGGCCAAACAAGATCACACTCTTATAATAGAAGAATGTAGTGCCCACCAGTGGACTCATTTCTGGGTTTCTCTCAGATTTGTGAGACACCTCCTTGGGCTAAAGAGACACCAGGCTTTGTTTGATTTACAAAGGTAGAGCTCTAGAAAAAGAGATTCTCAAAATATTAATATGAAGATTCATGCCATTTATTTTGAATGTTAAGAATAAATGCATATATATGTATATATGTATATGTGTATATATATATATATATATTTTTTTTTTTTAACCATATGCTGAGTCAAAGGATGTAGTGGTTATTTGAATTTTAAAAAAATGTGCTAGACCCAGCAGGAGAAAAAAAAATCACTTGATATTCAGCATTATGAAGTTAGTCAAAATATCCCCCCTCAGCACAATTTGTTATATGCACACTTCCCTTCTAGAAGCAGCTGTCATGAGTATATTTATTTCAAATCATGTTTCAACTTAATTTGTGGGGATTTAACTTTATTTCCTTAAATCTTAGATTTGAATCTCTCGTTAAGAATTCCTAGAGGAATCACTAAAAATTCAAAACAATTTATGGCCGTGGTCCTCATTCTTTAATAAGTATTCTTTTCTTTCTTTTCTTCTTTCTCTCTCTCTCTCTCTCTCTCTCTCTCTCTCTCTCTCTCTCTCTCTCTTTCTTTCTTTTTCTTTCTTTCTTCTTTTGTACAAAGAACACAGTGAATTTTCTGAAACCTATTTTGCACTTCTACCCAACATTTCATGTCTAAAACTCAGCTTCAGTAATGTCAGAGTTAGGTTCTATGTATTTTTGGAAATTGTTTTATTTAAGACACCTAGAGCTCACAGATCATAAAAAGCTACTTTGTAAAATGATTTCCCTAGACAAAATTGGTGTGTCTGTAGATACCTGTGACAATAGCAATTAATACATATACCGTACTCCCTGTGGTGAGCAGGGAGGGCTCTTCCACCAAACTGTGAGTTATTTGAGGGCAAGGAATATGTTGTATTCATCTTTTGTTCCTTATCACAGTGCCTCAGCATATAGTAAGTAAAAATGAATTGCTGAATAAATGAATTTCTTCAACTTAAGTGCTAATCATATAGGAATACCTAATTAAGTAAATAATGAATCAAAAATAGTTGAGAATAGTATAATGACTATAGTTTAGGTTGAACAAGAGGGACCTGCTAATAACTGACCAATTTTGAATTAAGAAAGTGGCAACTTCATATAGTCCATTCTGTGCTTTGGTTAGATTTCTATGCTGCCTCTGTCCAATCATCTTTCGATAGCTAGAATGCTTTTCTACCACAACCCTTCAAGATGGACAAGATAATTTTCTTTACTTTTGCCCATTCCCCAAAGAGAATAACTCCCCACCTAATATTCCTAAGGTACAGAGAAATTAAATAACCAACGCTTGGTTCAGTTGACTTATTATATCAATTAACAAGTGTCTGGGTGCCCAGTCTCTGCTAGAGACTGAAGATAGAGACGCCATGAAGACAAAGCCCCTGCCTTGTGGTGGGTCTGATAATATAATGTGGTATCCAGACAAGCAGCCAGGCCAGGCATTACAATAACAGTGATATGTTAGAGGATGTCCTATGGAAATACATGAAAGGGGTGCTGATTCTGACCAGCAAGAGAGTGGGCAGGGAATAAGTCTTCCTAGAGGAAGAAACCTCAAGGCCAGCTTGGAGGATGATCTAGTCAGGTAATGGGAAAAGGAAAGGCAGCTATGGGAAAAAACTGAGTGAGCGAATGTTGTGTGTTGAAGATACTGAACAAATGTGGCAGGGACACAGAGGTCTCAGTGAGAAAGGGGTAGGAGGAAAGGCTGCAGTTGTCAACAGGGTTCAAACTATAGCTACGCAGTGGGGGTCTAGAAAAATTAGCCACCCTGACAGAAAAGTTATTGAAAAATACGATTGAGAAGTTCTCATAAAATGACATTCATGTCTTTTGAAAGTTGATTGCATTGCTTATATTCAGGAAGCTTTAGAAATCATTCAATCCTATCAAATCACCTCGTTTTATAGGCAACAAATGTGAAGCCCAGAGAAGTTAAATGCTTTTTAAAAAGTTAAGTTTTGTGGCCTAAGGTTACAAAGCTAGTTCCCCAGTACAACATCAAATAGAACCTGGATCTCCTAACTCTCATGTAATATTCTTTTCTGACATAACCTATTTCATCTTTCCTAATTTATTTGAACTGTAGATTAATTATTTCATGTTCCAATCCTGTTTACTAAATATTTTTTTTGTGGACTGAATCAATTTATAATCAATTATTTCCCAGAAATTGCAAGTGTTTTACCAGTGCCCAGTCACTTCCCCAGTTTTGTATATGTTCAGTGTGTCCAAATTTCTTTATTAAGTTTCATATCTAGATAGAGCTGTGACAAAGGCAATAGGCTAAGGCTCAAACACCTACAAGTTCAACTTCAAAAAGCTTATTTTAAGCATGCAGTTAAGATGGCAAATATTAAACATGCTGACTGTTACAGTTTGATGATTAATGCCACAGATAATAACCAAACATGTTTTATTGCATGACTGATAACATGTTCACACAATGAAGACACTAAGATACTTTGAACTATTCAACATGCCCAGAACTAAATGCCAGCATTTGTTTTTATAGTTTTTGTAATCTCACCTGCTAAGACCCTTATCTTCATAAAACCACTGAGTTCCTGAATAAATATTGTGCCACAGATTTAAATCTTCTGGGGGATTTGATGCAAGTGGTTGCTGGATTTTACGTCTCAGAAGCTCATATCTAAAGCAAAAGACAAGCAGGAACAGTGGGATTATTTCAACTAATGTTGAGATTACCAAAATTCAGGTTGTTTTGTGGTATGTGTGTGTGTGATATGTACATGTAAATACAAGGAATAACATCTTAACTAGACAATCATGAAGTTTATTCCTTTAAAACTTTTTTCTGGCTCAAGTTTCATATATTCAGTTATTTTGAAACAATCAGCTATATTTACATTTTATTATTATCTGCAAGAATGATAACATTTTAAATTTCTTTTATGTCAGATTGGCCAAATCTTCTTTGCCAGTTTCACACAAAGTAGAAATACAAAAAGCTTATCAAGTTAATTATTTCCCAAGACTTCTACTATCAATACTTTATAAACAATGATAATATTATCAACTCCATATTCCTGGGCAAGTAGCTAGCTCAGGTTGTTACAAAGCCATTCAAAATCACAACCCTTTTCTTTCATCTTATCTGTATTCCTGACCACATTCTCCACAAGTTTCTAGATAATAATATGCCAAATAATTATTGCATTAACTTTATAATTTTGAGGCATATTTGTGCAAATGTATGATATAAAACATGCATCAGGTTTACCTAACATACAATAAAAATATACTTTAAAATCAAGAGAAAGTTTATGTAGCGAATCCTTACAGAATAGTGATTGTTGTTTCAAAGGCTTTTAGTTCTTCACATGATCATGATATTTCTACTTTGATAAACTTTTATGGCCGCATATAAGTTAAGAGATACAAAATGATATTGTATGAAAGTTATGAGTCAGAGGATAGCCAATAAAAAAGCAGTTCTATGTTTATATGTTAGGCTAAGCCTCCAACCTTACTTCCTGGAGTGATAAAACCATAGCAAAACCTAAAATCATAGTCACCTTCTCTTACCTCAAATTGGGTCCATTTGGCTTGGATGGTGGTTGCCAAGAAATCCCAACGTACGACTCACTTAGTGGAATCACTGACAGTGGACCAACATCTTGAGGTAGGCTGGGGTGGGTGGTAACATAGGTAGGTAAACTCTCTGTGCACCCTCCAAGGTAACCATTACCCCCTGAGCAAGCAACAATGGTGACAGAATAATTAGTGAAAGGAATCAGATGAGCAACTATTTGACTTAACATTGAGGATGTCACATTGGTTATTATGATGTGAGGGTCAGGCATGCGGATCTCATAGCTAAGCATGTCTCCATTCTGGATGAGTGGGGGTTTCCAAGTGACCTGAAATAAAATATAAACTAGAATCAGTGTGACAGTACAGGAAGAGAGCAACTGAAGTTCATAAGGCCTAGAATTTTGCTCTGTCTTATTTTCAGTTAAGTCATTTTCTAAATGCCTACTTTCGACTTAGCCCTTTGCATCAGACAGTAATGAAGGGTTTGGGATCAATTAACAGTACACCAGGAACTAAATGAAATGCTGTTTTAGTCTTGATACTTTCTAGAACTGTCAGACTAATACACACCTTAGTGATTCATCTCCACTGTGGGTGTTCTGAAGGACACAGAGCAAACACATAGAGAAAATTCACACGTCCACATGCATCAATAGGGCAATGGCAGGATTTGATAGTTTTCTTGCTTATAACTCAATTAAATGAAACATCATAACTCATTGCTTTGCACTGTTAGTGTGCATGCTAAATAAGTCACTCTTTTTGAAGGGTGAGAGAAGTCATTATTTGATTTTCTGAGGATACACAATTGAGTTCCTGAATCTTACTTGTATATAATTTAGCAAGTAAGGTAATAATAACACATCCTACTCTCAGAAAGATAAGAGACATATAGAAAGCTTTTTAAAAAGCCAAGCAAAGGATGAGGCAGTCTAGCTAACACATGGACGTGAGCATCACCTGCAAAAGTAATATTTTGTAATAGAATACTACAATGTTTAAAATTTGTTTTATTTTCTGGTTAAATTTTGCAAGAGCATAGTAGTAACACACTTATGTTCCTGTGAAGAAAAGGACCCTAGGAAAATGTGCATAGGCCATTTCAAAAATGTCTTACTTATATGTTATACTGTTTCATCTCTGTTATTGTTACCATTTGGTGTTCCTTATATAAATACTAGGATATATATTCCATCTCCCAGTCTGTAAGCTTCTGAATAGCAGGGCTAAATTGTATATTAATTTAGTGCTAAGCCCACAGAGATGGAATTCAGTAAGTAATTGTAGTCATGACTCCTTAGATTATATTTTTTTCTTAGCATCATAGTTATTTAGAAACATTAAGACGTAGATTTCCTCAAGGTAAGATATTTATATCTACATTTGTCATTGTATACAAAATCAAAGTAAAAAAGAAGTAATAGAAAAGTTAAAATAGAAAAGGTCTAGCCATAATTTTATCTTAAATCAAGGAGAAAAATTTTCCTCTAGGAGGAATATAACCTGAGATTTTCATAGGAATTTTTTAAGTTATTGGTGAAAAAATGGGCTCCCACCATTGGGCAGTTGCTTGATGATTACTGTGGTAATTTATAACTAAATTAGTAATGGGCCAGTAGCTACCTAAATTTTACTATATGGCCTGAAATTATTGTTAAACTTAACTTGAAAACTTCTTGGCGCATTCTAAGAAGAGATGCTAGGATGAACAAAAGTTTTAGATGTGTTCCTTATGATCATATAGGATTTGTCAGCATCCAGAAAAGATAAACAAAACAGAATAAAACAGCAACAACAAAAGCAAGCAAGCAAAGGTTGTAGAGCAGGCAAAGGGTTCTGTTTATTTTGGAGGTACAAAACTCAGTGGACCTGAAAAATGAAAGTCAAGGTCAAACTCAGGGAGCTTCCTGGTATTTGTAATGTCAATGAAGAAAGGAAGAGCTATCACAGCTTAATTCAACCTGACTGATTTGAGGAATATGACTTTCTTGCCTCTCCGATCAGAATACTTTGAGAGTTCAGGTCGTAGCTTGGCAGCACTTGAAAGAATTAAAACTTAGGAGAGAGGCTGTTGTTAGTAACTGAGCTAACAGTGAATTGATCGGAGCTTGGTATTGTGGCTGAGAAAAAGTGTTCATTAAATGAAATTTGAATAAGATATCTATCAACAAAGATTAAGAGACTTGATGTAATGACTCTGGAAATAGTCATTTTGAAGATCAAAAAAATAATTTTCTCTACTATAAATATTTTACATCTAGAAATTAGTTATTTTTCTCAGTATTTTTAAAAAGTTACAAACTTAGAAAAAATATATCTTTTGGAAAATATTAAAAATAAATGTTGCCACAATTTTTAAGGAGTCAGTTAGATAAATATTATATTCTATTCTTTTCTATGCTTAAGATCATATTTACTATTGTATGTGCAGCCAAAATATACAAGATTAAACTTTCAGTCAGTCAGTTTAATTTCCCATGACGTTTCACAGATTCACTGTTCATAGGAAGGATGAGAAAAATTGTCACATCCCTAAACATTCATACCAAATAACATATTGGCCTGAATAAGCAAGAAATATGTTATCGAAAATAATAATTTTACATGGAAAAGTTTAAACAGAATAATAATTTTTCACTAAATAAAATTAATTTAGAGACAGCTTCCCTATCATGATGACTTCTTTTACTTGAGTCACTCTTAATTATTTAGATTTCCATTTCCTGTTTTGTTATTGTAAGTCTTCAGAAAACAGGACAAGTAAATAGTTGCCTAGGTGTTTAAGGAGGTGTTAACTTTTATCATCTCTTTTAGACACCTGAAGAATGGCTCTAACAAATCACACCACCTTCAAAGTTCCCTGAAACTTACACATGTAGGTTAATTGATTGGCTTTATACCTGAAAAGAATAGTACATATAAACACTATAATCTACTTATTTAACTCCAAACCATTTTCAAGAATTTTATAAATAAAGGTATTTACAAAGATTGATGTACTGGGTTGAGTGAGAATGGGCTAAGATTTGATAAATGTCTCTAAAATTTGAATCCAAGCTTTGCCATTAAAGCTGTGTGACACTGAGCAAAGCATGTAACATCTCTGGCCTTTGGAATCCTCATGTCTAATGTGAAAAGACAATCCTTGCCATATGTCTAGACATAAGATTGCATAATTCTAAGACTACTTAATCAATAGGCAATATAAATGTCCTACAAAGAAAGATCATGTGGAAATATCTGACTCTATACAGCATAGCAATTCCTCTTAACAACTGACTTCCTGGCAAAACTTTTCATACAAAATAAGATGTGCAATAGATATTTGTTAAAATAAAATTAAAGTTCTCTTTCAAAATTGCCTTCCTTTTTCTGAGATTATTGGTATTAATTTTTAATTCAAATATTATATTTGTGTTTCACAATCAAAGAAAGAGTATAAATATGTATAAAGGAAAATTAATTACAACCCTCACCTCTTCCCATTCCTCTCTCTGTTCTACCATCCCAAAGCGAAAGGATAATAGCTTGCAGTGTATTCTTGCATACATTTTGTATGCTCATATAAATAAAGCAAATATACTCACAATATGTCAGGACTCTCTCTCTCTTTTTAACTACAAAAAATGTACAGAAAAAATATATTCTGTTCCCATTATGCTTCAATTTGCTTTTCAGGCTTAACATTAAGATTATGGACATAATCTATCATTTTTTGCTGTTGCATAATATTCCATTCATGGCTGAAAACACATTATTTGTTATCCTATTGACATTATTTTACTACTACAAACAATATTTGAAAATGTATGTAATATATACCATTGTATTTATTTTGTATTGGATAGATTACCAAGAATTACCATGCTAAAAGGTAAATGCTTGCTTAAGCATGATGTTTATTGATGAGTAACTTTCTGAAAAAGTTGAGATAATTCACTTTATCACAAACAATAAAAGTATCAGTGATTGGTATCTACACAAACTCTTACAATTTTCTAATTTTAGTTTTTACCAACATTATTTATTTCTTTAATTAGTTTGTATTCCTCTGACTTTTTGTAAGGTATAAATCTATTTGAATATTATTGATTATTTGTATGTCTTTTTAATTATTTTCTATTATATTATCATTGTACTATAAATTATTAGAAGTTTTTTTGTATATTAGGAGGAAATAATCAATTTTCTGTAATATATGTTACAATTGTGTTTTCTTAATCTATCTTTCAGATTTTAAAATTTTGGGGGGAGGAGATCTTATGCCTTGCAAAAAACCCAATCAAGTTATTTTCAAGCTACATATCTTTTCTTTTAAAGCTACCGAGTTTCATTTTTTTTTTCTTTTTAGAAAGGGCTTTCTTACCTTTATATTAAATTATACCTTATTTTCTTCTAAACTTTTAATTTTCTTAGCATTAACATTTTTAATTTATGGGAATTTAGTTATGATATGATAGAGAAGTCTACCATAACTTTACATATGGATAGCCAGTTTGGTCAGTGTCATTTAAAATTTTTTTTATTTTTTATTTTAAAGATGTGGGGTACAATTTGGGGTTAGGGATACAAATGTTCATTATGCAGGTACCCTTGTTGATGAGGTGTTCTCCTTGCCCCGGCTGTTTTCCACTACTGTCAATCCCATCTACCCTGGCAGTTTTCCACTAGGTCAGTGTCATTTTTTTTTTTTTTTTTTTTGAGTTGGAGTCTCACTCTGTCGCCTAGGCTGGAGGGCAGTGGCCGCTCCCGGCCACCGCAGCCTCGACCTGCTGGGCTCTGGCGATCCTTCCACCTCAGCCTTCCGAGTAGCCGGAATTACAGGCATGCGCTACCACGCCCGGCTGATTTTTTGGTTTATTGTAGAGATGAGATCTCACTGCCCAGGCGGGTCTCGAACCCACGGGCTCAGGCAATCCACTCACCTCAGCCTCCCAAAGGCGCGGGATTACAGGCTGAGCCACCGAGCCCGGCTGGTCAGTGTCATTTTTAAAGCAAACCATCTTTTACCAACGAAATAAAATGTCACTTTTACCTACAATAATAAATGTTTCCACACACACTTGTATCTATATCTAAACTTTCTTAATTTTTCCAATGGCCTTTTGCCTATTTTTATGCCAATGTCATATTGCTGTAATTTGGTGGCTTTAGAGCAAGTAAAGAAATAATAAAGAAAGCATTACCTCTCTACTCTTTTCTTCCTGAATTTTCTAGAATATTTTCGATCAGTCTTCCATCTATATTTTAAAATCATTTTTCCAGTTTGAAATCAAACAAACCAAAAACATTATTGGCATTCTGATGTGAATGACATTAGGTTTATATGTTAATTTGGGGAGAATTGACTTGTTAAGGAGTCAAGTCCTTCCAACCAGAGAAATGGCATATTTCTATTTGTTACTGTGTAAACAAGTAGAGAAGAGTATGGGCTCTGGAACCTTACTGCCTGAGTGTGAATCCCAATGCTGACTTCTTAAGTAATCTTATTTATGTTATGCAATGTCTCAAGTCCCAGTCTTCTTGTCTCTAAAATGAACATAATAGCAGAGTAGTATTGAGGATTAAATGAAAGCAATTCCTGGAACATAATATGAAGTCAATGAATATCAGTTGTCATTATTATTTTATTTCCTTCTGTTAGATATTTATAATTTTGTTGGTCTATGTTGTAATTTAAGTAGACATCAAACATTGATCCATCTTTAAAAGTAGATGAGAATGATGA
Source organism: Cephalopachus bancanus (assembly GCA_027257055.1). Lineage (NCBI taxonomy): Eukaryota > Metazoa > Chordata > Mammalia > Primates > Tarsiidae > Cephalopachus > Cephalopachus bancanus. The sequence goes on from JAPVLO010000079.1 coordinate 3,690,445, forward strand.
GTAAGGCTCAGCTCCTTTCACTTGGGCTTATTATCAAGCTTATAAATGAATGATGCTAAGTGCACACAGCAGAGTGAAGCTATACATGGGTGTGGCCTGGGTGGCACTGTTCCTTGTGGCACATATACCTAGGCTGGTGGTTTCAGTTGTCTGAGCTGAGTAAGGACTTTATGTGTTAAGAGGAACTGCGAATGGCAGATTTGCTCTCTTTCATTCTGCTTTAACTGTAGAAAGTTGACAGTGGCACCAGGGCTTAGAGGCTTGTGATATCACCATAAAATAAGTTTTTTGCTGTATTGCAGCTCTTCAAATTGGTTATTTCTGTTTTATTTCATGTTAGTCTCAATTCAAGAGCTTCAGTGCAGCAGTCTATACATTTAAAAACCATCTCCCTAATATGCTTTTACTTTGAATTTTTGTTAGAAGTGGCTGCTGAATTTTACAAGTCCTTTTGCTACATCTATTGATAAAATCATATGTGTTTTCTCCTTTAATTGACTGATGTAGGAAGTATATTGACAAACTTCCTGATGTTGAACCATACTTACATTTTTGAAATCAAATCAAATTTTTCCTAATACATGATTCTTTTAAATATACTTCTTAACTCAATGTGGTAATCTTTTATTTAAAATTTTTGAATCTATATTCATATATTAAATTAGTCTATATTGTTATCAAGTTATCCCTCTTAGGTCTTGGTAGAGCATTTTTACCTTCATAAAATAAAATGAAATTCCTTAAGTGATTAATTATCAAATAAAAGTGCATGACTTTCACTTTTCCAGATAACACAATCTCTTTGACATTATATTTCTTTTTCTTGTAATCAAATATAAGTTTAAGAATATGATTTTTTTTAAAGTTGGAGTCTCACTCTGTCACCCAGGCTGGAGTGCAGTGTCACACTCATGGCCAACCCAGCATCAACTTGAAGGGTTCAAGTGATACTTCCTCGTCAGCCTTCCAAATAGCGAGACATACAGTTGCACACTACGACACCCAGCTAATTTTTGTTTATTTATTGTAGAGACGAGGTCTCATCAAGTTGCCCGGGCTGGTCTCAAACCCATGGGCCAGGCAATCCACTCGCCTCAGCCTCCCAAAATGCTGGGATTACAGACCGAGCCACTGAGCCTGGCCAAGAATATGATTTTGATCTACACTGCTGTGTTCTCCAATTTACCTTCTTGATGCCAAGTTACATCATTTCCTTTTATACTTACTAATATGATATTTTAGATTTGTTTTCTACATAACCCAAGTATGTGTAGTTTTTCTTGCTTCTCCTAATTAGACATAATTCTTACAGGTTGCACTGAACAGAGAAAAGAACATACAGTAAAAAATGAGACGAAACTGAGTGAAATACCAGTTCTACTCTCTTTATTATCTTCTACATTATCAGATGGTATTCCTTGTTTCTCTGAGCTCAATTTGTTGTTTTCCTCTGAGTCCCTGTCACTTCTGGGCATAGTATATATTTATTTGTTTTCATTCTGTCCAAAATGTAAGCTCCATGAGGCTATCAACTTTATTTTGAACTCTTGTATTCCTAGTGCCTGAAAGAGGCACTTGTAAAGAAGTATACTCACTTATTGATGCTCAACAAATGTTAATAGAATGGAATTTAGTATTGTTATTGCTAATATTATTGGCAACATCCTTCATCCATCCAAATACTTGAAAAACCTCTATGTGGCAAATGTTGAATTAATATCTTAACCAATGCATTAATGACTATCCTTCTGTTATTCTTCATAAATATTTTATCTATTAGCAATTTTGACTTTTAAACCTTATATTTTATGAAGAGAAGTTATTGTTTAGTTGTCATATACCCCTGTTTACCAGATAAGCTGTATCACTAAAACATTTACTTTGGTAAAGTCTTAAGTTCTTTCTGAATATAATTTAAGCCAATAACACTAAAGCAAAAATATATTTTCTATACTTTAAAAATAGTATATAGCATCAAATGCAAGATTCAGTTAAATATTCCTGTGGATTGTCTTTATTGATAACTTCTTATTTCCTAGTTATGTAATAAAAAAGTAAAAAGTGTGAATTTTTATTTATTTATTTTTTTGAGTTGGAGTCTCGCTCTGTCACTCAAGTTGGAGTGGAGTGGCATGCTCATGGCCACTGCTGCCTCAGCCTGCTGGGCTCAGGCGATCCTTCTGCCTCAGTCTTGCAAGTAGCTGGAACGACAGGCACATGCTGCCATGCTCAGCTAACTTTTTGATTTATTGTAAATACGAGGTCTCACCAAGTTGTCCAGGCTAGTCTCGAACCCTTGGGCTCAGGCAGTTCTCTCACCTTGGCCTCCCAAAGTGCTGGGATTACAGGCTTGAGCCACTGTGCCTGGCCTAAAAGTGTGAATTTTTATAAGTTATTACTAGTGTGCAACATTCAAACACCCCAGGCACCTTCTTAGAGACTTTTAGATTCCTGACCCGGAGTTCCAAATGCCTTGTGGACCTCAGGTGAGTGCCTGTGAGAATTCTGCTCCCTAGCTTGCTAATCTAAACTTCTCTAGCAAGCTGACAAGTCACGTATATTGTCTCATTCCTGGATGGCATTACAAAATCAAAAGAGGAAAAAAAAGAAAAAGAAAAAGAAAATAGCCAGGCAATTTGTTCTGTATACTTTTCATTGTCGTTTATGTGTGTTGAATTGAATAGAATTGTGCATTGAGTATATTATTCTTCTGAAAGTATTTGTTCTTTTTCAGATCTACTGCAATCCGCAACGCCTAGCTGTTAAATTTTTGTTAGAAAGAATCCAGAACAATGTTCATTATGCAGCTTTGCTTTTCTGAAGGGACTATGTTTGTTATGTTGCGTCACATTGATTGGTACTGCTACCAAAGTTTTGCAAACTCCCCCAGGATTGAATAGTCATTTCTGTAATGATTAATACCTCTAGGTTGGTTGGTTTGTTTGGGTTTTTAATTTTGTTTTTACATTGAATGAAGAGCAATTCTTATGACTGCTGAACACATGTGTATATAATAAATATTATATATCATATACTTGAACTTATTTTCCTTTTGGTATTTAATCACAAGTTTAATATTTTTATTTTAATATTTTAATTAAAAACGCATGTCACTTTGACCAGATCATACTAAAACTAATAAGGACTTTTTAAAAAAAAGTTTTTGATTTGTAGGTTAATTTAAATTTCTTCAACAATTTACACTGTTTAGCATCACCTAGAGTTTGCTTTTGGTGGGGGAGAGAGAACACACAACATAGATCCAAGTAATAATTTCAACAGATGAACTTTGCTGTTATGCAAATGTCCTTTGTTTTGTGCTCTGGTGAGCAAGCTACTGTACCAACACTTTTGGCAGTAGTACAAGACTGAATCCATGGAAGCATGTGTGTATTTACACAAAAGAGGCTTCTAAGCTACAAAACTCCCTCCTGTTTGGTTACACTAATTTCCCTTGAATGAAGTTTGTATGCCAGCCAAAACAATGGTAGTTATCCTGTCCTCTAGAGTTCATTCCCAGTAGAATGAGGTGAATAATGGAACATTTTCTAGATAATCCATTAATGTGCTATTTTTATTTCTTTCTCCATCATTTTGATTCGTTGATTATTGTAAAATATCAGAATATTTGTGATGGGAAATTTTGTTAATATGCTAATCCACTCCTCCGTATTTTCCCATCTCTTCTCATTTTCTGATCTATTTAAATCTGACGTGGTGGTTAAGCTAAGCATCCCATTGTGGCATTCAAAGTATTTCAGGTGTGCGAGGCAAATGGAAGCATCTCAACAATATAATTAAGGGGATACAGGGAGAAATGAAAAACTGACATCGAATTCAAGATCGTTTGGGCCAAAGGCCAAAAGCCAGTTTCTCCAGTGAATACCTAAAAACAACAAATGCGTTTCTTTAGTCAGCAGATGGCTCTGTTCAACACAGAGTCAATCCAGGGCAAATTCCTAAGTCTTTTGAGAAGACAGGAGACTCAGTATCGTACCTTGGCTGTCTCAGGTCCCAGCACCATCACCACAGGTGGCTGTACTCCAGCAGGTCGTGAGGGTCTTGTGGTAACTTCTCCCCAAGCACTGCTATTTGTACCTCCATGAAGAGTGCTCATTAGTATACGGTATTCATATTTTGTCCATGGGCTAAGAGCAGGAGTCTTATCAATAAACCTCATGGAATGACTTCTTGGCAGAGTCACCAAGGTAGTAATTTCTTCCTCTCCTTTGACTCTTCTCTCAATTGTGACGTTCTCCACCAAGCCATTGGGATGAATGGGGGGTTGCCAAGATATAATCACAGATGTTGGAGTATCAGAGAACAACTCTGGGCTTGGGATATCTTCTGGTGCCCCTGGAAGTGTCCATACAGTCTTGGACTCTGGAGAGAGGGAGCATCCTTTTGAAGTGCAGGCTTCTACCTGAAACTTATAGGCAGTATATGGGTTTAAATGGATCACTGTGCAATTAGTGACATTTCCAGAAGTTCTTAAGTACAGGTGGCCATGTTGATAAATGTTATAATGGGTAATAACCCCATTGCATTTTAAAGGATGCTGCCAGGTGACCAACATCATTCTTGAGTTCACATCCAGAATAATCGGAGGATCTATAGGTCCAGGTTCTATAAAGTCAAATAAATCCAAGATGTAAAATCTCTAGGAAACTTCCCATATCTACTCGAAATAAAGCTAAAATGAGTCCTAACTTTTAAATACAGGTATGAAAATGAACATTTGACAAAGGTCAATAAGTAAACAAGTGCCGTAAAGACAAGGAACATGATTACTTTGCTCACGTGTGAAATACTTGTCTAATATTTTGACACTGCAATTGCCATTTTCCTCTCTAAGATCTTTATCAAAATAATTTATTTTTATTAAAGCTAATGGTTAAAATACAGTAAGTTTTTTAAAAAATAAAGGGCAGTTGTTACCAATGTTCTAGCCTCCACCACATTTTTTTCTAGAGCCCTAGTAACTAATTATAATCAATAACACTATCATAACAAACCTGAATATTTTACAGCCCAGTAAAATCCTTTGGCATCTCTCATTATATATTCCATATTATACTTGCTTCTGTTTATCATTCTAATCCATGTTTTGCAATTTATCTACTCCCTGTTAATATTATAGGTGATTTTTTACTGTGACTGTGACAGAAGCTGCCGATTTAGCTCTTTCACCTACTGATAAATAAACAATGCACAGATCTGACCTTTAGGTTAACAGGTTTTATGCTTACTCCACTCAGCACTCTAACTGATTCAATTATCATAAAGGTTCAGGAGGCTCCATGAATACTGAAAAAGGCCCACCATATGCCTGCATAGGTGTTGTGGAACAGCAAATATTCTGCAGCCCTCCAGAGAAATTCCTTAATTGTAAATAATTTCGCCATGCGACACAATCAAGTCACCTTGAATGCAAACCCCTCAGCCTGCGGAGGCAAAGTGTTATTTAAGCTTTACTGGGCTGCGTTAAATTCTGCAATTTGAAGGGCTGTTAAGTTTTTCAATTGAAATTTCATTTAAAATGCAGGTGCTTTTTATTATATTGAGGCTTTACTGCTCTCTAGGTACAAGCAAGAACATGGTGCAATAACACAAATCTGGCTCAATCACTGATCAGTAACAGCTGTAATTCCAGAACATTTAGCATTCTTATAAACCATGGCCTGAAATCTATAAATTGCTACAACAGATCAAGAAAATACTATATCCCCCTTTTCTGCCCACAGCAATTTTGACATTTATGGTATTTTTCTGTGAACATTAGATTTTATTGAAAATCTTTAAAAAAGATACACTTGGATTTAGTAATTGTTTAAAACAGTGTTGATTATGTGAGTGTGTGTATGCAATTCAGTGTTACGCCAAAGGTTTAAATTTCAGATGCAACCACTGCTTTGCAAAGCCAGTGGCTGCAATGAGAGATGGTTATATGAACCCATTTTCACACAACAGGACCCACATATTCGTCACCAACAGGACTGATGGGAGAATCATAATTACTTTTTGAGGGGGATGACGTTACAGTGAGCTAACCCTGAAATCAAGCTATTTCTGACAATTTGGTAATCCATCCTATTTGAGAAGAGAAACACATACACACATACACCGACACAACAACAATAACAAAACAGTAATCTTGGTGTGGTTCACATTTTCTGTTTTAGTCTGTTGTTAGCTTTCATTTTAAAGCTTTCTTAAAAACACTGTGACATTTTTTACTTTTGCTTTCTCATATATAGTAGCAGTAGCAATTATTCTATCAAAATGGGGATATCGCTCCTTTCTTATTTATACTTGTCACCTAGATTTAGCTATTTCCCAGAGAAAAGCAAGTGTGAGTCTTGTAAGATATCAATGTTGTTTTGAAATCTTAAAAAAAAAAACTAAATCCCCTGAGATTGGGTTTCATAAAATCAATGGTGGAGATTCAAGTCTTTAATGTCTAACCCTATCTCACCCTCTCATCCCCAAAGAGAATAATATACACTTAAAAATCAGAATATTTTCTATTAGGGTTTTCATCAGGGTCTTGCATAATTATTCCTCATATGTGAACTATCAAACTGTGAGCTTCTTCAGGGAAAAGAAACAACAATAATGCAGTTTGTTCTCTGTGATGAGGGGGGATAAGTCTTTTATTTCTCCTGAATATGATGATAGTATTATGGGTGAAACATCCATGATAATGAGGTGAACTTGCACTTCAAACTCCCAAAGAATGCAGCCTTTTCTTAAAGATGATCTCTTATCTTGGGAAAAGAAGAGATGTTCAATTTCAATTTCATGATTTTTCCCCTTAAAAAGACAGCATACATTTTATTAACTTCCTGCTCTGGTTGAGTGGGCTCCCTGCTCTTGTTGCAGAAGGGCCCTTTAACTTGTGTAATTCTGGAGGGGAAGCTGAAAGCAGCTTAATTAGCTCCTTTGGCTAGGGAAGTGTTAAAACCCGACTCCTGGCACCCTTTCAATTTAGTGTTTTAAAATGATAAGCCGAATCATCTAATTCTATATACAAATCAACTGGCCTACTACTGCATGGTTGAAAGGGTCACCACAATTATGTAAAACATGAGTAATAACTATAATTGGGGTAGTTTGCTAATACAATAAAAAGCTCTGAACATGAGGAAAGTTATGCTCACAGCAGTAGCTATCACTTTCTAAAGTAAGAATTCATGGATGAAATGACATGAAAAAGATGGTTATAAAATTTTAATGGAATGATAAAAGGCAAAAGTCAGCCTCTCAGCTGAATTCTTAAAATCCCTATATATCACAATCAGCTCCTTAACTGTAAAATCAATGTGGAGTATAACATGTTGTCAATGCAGCTGTCACTGGAGGGGAGACTGCGAGTATGACAGGCACACAGCTCAGCTGGCCGGTGATGAAAATACAACCATACAGCCCCTCTCCGTGGGTGTAATTGTTTAGAGAACGCCCTCCTGGAGCTGGAAATGGGAGCATTCTTTCTGTCCAGATCACAGATTCATATTTCAGACCATTTCAGTATTGCATTTAACAACGGAAAGTAGTTTCATTTGGGCAAATGAAATTATCTTTTATAGGAAACTACTTCGCTCATCAGCTTTAAAAGTTCATCCTCAGTCTAAAACAGAGTAACACAATTGTTACCAGAGGTGTCTGCTTATTTTGTTTTCTATTCAGATGTGTAAATCAGTAAGGGTATCTGTGTGCACATGCACATGTGTATGAGTATGAATACACAGTTTGAATGACTCACAGCTTGAGTGTGTATATAATAATTTTCAGGGTTTTGCATGAGTCGTCTACACTTGTTTGTTATTAGAGTTACCCATGATTAATCAACCTATTTTCTTGTTATGTTTTTATTGTTGCTCTGCAGCAACATTTTACCATTCTAGTTAAAAAGTCCATTTAAAAGCTTTTTCAGTAATATTAACTCCATACATGAATATCCCCTAAATTTGCCAGTGAATTAAAAATCAAGGTAGCAAATATATGGATATATAATTATAATAAGTAATATACTGTATGCTAATTGTTAATGTAGCCTTTTGATATTCACTACTGATATGTTAGCAGAAGAATAGAGTAATGGATTCTATCTTCTCTTTAATCATGAATTCTTTTATCAATTTATTATTTATACTCCAACTACTTCCCAGAAGAATTTTTGACAGCTCATAATAAAAGACCCAAATGTAAGAGGACCAATAGAATAAAGATAAAGAAATATTAATCTTGTGTTAATGAAGAGGGTACAATAGTTGTATCTCAGAACAAATATTAAGAATGGGCATTGCAGTTTTGCACACAAATGAACTTTCAGCTTCATGACAACCAAAAAAAAAAGGGCAATGGCCTGTGTAACATAGGCGCCATTACTTAATGAGGGGAACCTATGAAGACTAGAAGGTTGTTGAAATTGAAAGGATACTATTTTATAGTCTGAAAGTCAGAGAACCAATATTCGAAAACTATTTTTCTCCATTTCCCTGGAGTTCAGAACAGTGGAAAGCAGGTTAAAAAGAATGTCTGGACTTCTAGAATGGGGCATATTGTGAGGTGAATGATAGTGGATGCATCTTGACAGTTTTGGGGGTAGAAAATAAAATGTGTTGATGTGAGAATTCAGAAGCCGAAAAAAGTTCTTAAAAAACCTAATAGTCATCATCTTCACTTTTTATATTTAGGCAAAACTTTACCTGAATTTTTCAAAAGATAGCAAGTCCACATTGTTTAAAGAGGCCACTGCTTGACCTCCATAGGAGCTCTTTCAGACCCTAAGCTGTCTTTCCCCTCCTTTGTACTTACTTAATCAATCTTGGAAAATTGGGGTTTTAGGGACATTGGGACATTGTCAAAATGAGTAAATTAACATGATTAAAATAATCTAGGCATTGTTTTAGCGTTACAGAATAATCTTTACAGGCAGGTGTTATGTAAAATTCTATAGAAAATAATTATGGCAAACATCAATCTTTTTGTTAATAGCTAGTAGTTTTCCAGTATCTGAACTCTCTAAGAATTTAAGACTTGAGACCCTTAAAACTAAGCTTATTCCATTAAATATCAATATGTGGCAATTAGCACTGGATCATCTTGCATAGTCCACTGTGAATTTTCAAATACTGACAACTTAACTTTTTAAAAGCTAAAGAAAAAAATAGATTTCAAAAATGTTTAGTGAATGACCAGAATAATTTTTCAATTTTTCCTTCCCTTTCTGTCACAAAGATTCAGAATTTTACTCTTATTACATGTTGCAAGAATTAGAACAAGAAATATATATATGTATGTATTATATATATATATATAAATATATATTTTAAAATTATCTTTCTATATATGCCACCCCTTCATTTTGAATAGCACATGATTTGGGGCCAGCAGAAGTCTCTCAAACTAGAACATTCATTAATCTAGTAGAGACAGCCAATGTTGAATCAAAGGGACAGCCAGCAGCCTGCCTCTCTCTGTCCAAGGCAAATAATGAGGATCACTTTTAGGTCTTCCCTCCCTTATAGTCTTATATTCAGAGGCAGGAACCACTGACAGGACATTCTGAGAGTCCCTCTCCAGGTCTCATGTGTCAATGGATGCCTTTTACAGCAATTGCTTTTTCTACCTTATCCTGGACCCATAGTGAAGAAGTAAATTTGAACTTTGCTATTAAAAGTGAACACTAATGCCGGGCTCGGTGGCTCAGCCTGTAATCCCGCGCCTTTGGGAGGCTGAGGTGAGTGGATTGCCTGAGCCCGCGGGTCAAGACCCGCCTGGGCAGCGAGACCTCATCTCTACAATAAATCAAAATATCAGCCGGGTGTGGTAGCGCATGCCTGTAATTCCGGCTGCTCGGAAGGCTGAGGCAGAAGGATCGCCGGAACCCAGCAGGTCCAGGCTGGGCCACAGAGTGAGAATCCAACTCAAAAAAAAAAGTGAACACTAAGTAGAAATTGTTTTCTATATCCTCCCCTAGTCTTCTGCTCTGGGCAGGCTTTCCTGACACCTCATCTTGAGGGATGTGCCCTTATTCTGGGCTTGTTCTCATCAATGTCTTGGCTCTGAACACTCTATGACTTGACTATGTATGCCTCTGGCCAGACAGTGGAAGCCTCATGGGAAGAAGAGTGTTATTCATCCTTGTAACTTTCATATCTCTTTCAGTCTCTGGTACACAATAGATAGCTAGTTTATTTTGCCTGATTGGTTATCATGGATTAACTTAGGTTAAACTCTCTTTTTCATTGGTATCTCAATTAAAAATTTTGGGGCAGCTACTCTATACCAGATTCTCTACTAGCCACTGATAACACAAAGATACAGAGAGCCCCAGGTCTTAAGAAGTTACAATTCAGAAGGGCACATTGGTGATACAAGTAAACACAAGCCAGAATTTTCAGGGAGCAATGAAAAGGGAAGGCTTCACAGAAAAGGTGGTATTTGAGCTGAGGCTTAATGAATGAGCAGAATTATGCCAGGCAACGCAAGAGGAAGAAGCGTGTTCTGTTGGATCTAGATTTCAATTGGCATTGCAATGTCTTTTTGTTTTAGTCAGAAAAACCTCAGTTCTTTTGTAAACTGCTTTCAGATGAAAGACTAATAACTGAGGGAAGAGTAAAGCAGCATCCAGATACTAGATAATTTTCCTCATGTCCCCATCCTCTGTTTACAGTGCAATTATAGATTTACAAAAAAATAACAAGATAATGCAATAAAAAAATATACAGCATGTTAACTGTACAGTCATGCGTCACTTAACAATAGTGATATGCTCTGAGAAATGCATCATTAGGTGATTTCATTGTTGTGTGAACACCATAGCATGTGTTTACACAAACCTAGATGGTACAATCTACTATACACCTAGGCTATAGGGAATAGCCTATGGCTCCTAAGCCACAAATCTGTACAGTGTGTACCTGTACTGAATACTGTAAGTAATTGCAACACAATGGTAAGTATTTATGTATGTATTTATTAAGTATATTAGAGATTTCTAAACATAGAAGAGGTATAGTAAAATACGGTATTATAATTGTAAGGATCACTGTCATATAGGCTGTCGGTCATTAACCAAAATGTCATTAGGTATACTTAAAACCTCACTGTGCAGACAAAATTGTGAACACATGAAAAATTGTCTAACTAAACCTGCAGAATAAACTGTTCAAATTCCACGGATTTTATTTAATAATACTGCTTAGATTAGTGGTTAAAAATATAAATGTGGAACTTTAATCTACAAATTTAAGATATGATCTAATTTTTAAAATATATAACAGCTAAATAGGTTAATCAGTTGTGAACTCAAGTTTTTTGTTTTGGGTTTTTAGAAAACTATTTCATTTTCATTAGTTGATCTAATTGCTTGTATACACCATATATGTTTGTCATTAAAATGACTGAAATAACCAGATATTCCATATTTCAATCTCCTTACCTGGAAAACCTTGTGAGAAACAGATTATGTGGCATTTATTGGTCTAGAGAACCCATAGTTTTAAGGAAGAGTAGTTTATCTCATATTTTACACAGGCAAGAGTTTAGTGGAGTACATCCGCATTTGATGCTGAGGTTCAAAGAAACGTGCCCTCCCTGCCAACTACAATTTCTACATATACATCCTGTACAGAAAACAATTGCAAATATACAAGAGAGAGGGAACAATAATATAATGAGTGATGGCTACATCAGGTTTAAAGGTATCAACATTTTATTAGTCACATGCTTCCAAGTCAAACACAATCTTAATGTATTTTTTGCAAGCTGTGGACATGCCAGGTGCTTGGATTGTCAGCAGCGCATTTAAAAAAATCGTGTGTTGTTTGTATTTATCTGGTTGCAAATAGTCGAACACTATACTGACCAAGTTGGCTGGAACAAACATCTTTTATTAACACACATTTAACAGGATTTAAAATATTCATAGGAAATGTGCATTATTATTATTTGGCATCAGCACACTAGATTTTTAAAAATGCATGGAACTGGATATTGGTGGCACACTGATGTAAATGAAAAATTATTTGAAAAAAAATCTATTAAAATTCCTTACATCCCTTTCTCTGTTCATGAGAACTTCTCTTTGCACTCAAGCACGTGCTTCTCTCACTGTAGATCATTTCCTGCCTAGGTTTCTCTTTTCATTTTCAACTGTCTTGCTGCCTTGATGAAAAATCACTGTCTTGAAATATCACACCAAAAAATACTGTCATGGGTGACCCATTTTGGCACTGGGAAGTTTTAAGCTTGTGGCTGATGCAGAAAGGTACCTGTTGATGGTATGAAATTCAAATGTGGGCATGAGGTGTCTTCTCTGTTTCATTCTGTAAGATGATATGTGAAATTTCTACATGGCAAATTGCACTTTGGTGAGCAGGAGGTGCTGGTCAGGATCAAGTATGAAGTGTGATTCTGGCATGGAGCTGTCAGCATGGGTGGTTTTATAAGCAATGCTTTGTAGCCTCGACAGAAAAACTGCTTGCAACCAATGCCAATCAGTCGGTCTTTGTCAACTCAATTGCATATCCTTTCAGAGATGGCATCCGTCTCCACTGACATCCAAAATATACAGTACACCGTCACTGTATTTTAGAGGTGAGTGTGCACTGGTAACATAATCTGGAGGGGCATATGGCTGGCTTCTGGTTCTTTTCTATGTGTGTGACATCATGTACATGAAAGTCAGAGGAAGAAAGAGTTTGTCTATCTTAGGGAAAGATAAAGGATTTAAATAAAAATGATGGCTGGCTTTTTTGAGTTGATATCTGCTATATCATCAAATGCTACTAATTCTTACTTCAAGAAAATTAAGGGTTAATACACTTCAAACTCAGGCCCTTAAAAAAATCACAAAGATGGCAGGACCTCTGTGTATGAAAATGCTAACTCCACATGGTCTATAAGACTTGTTTTATAGTAAGAGGAGAAGGGAGGTAAGTTTGCTTAACAAAGATTTCTGTGCTAATTAGTATTTTGTAATGATTTCGACTTTATGTATGGGCTACCTTCATGCCTGTGGATAGAAGGTTATGGCCCTCATTCAATAAGAACTGTGGGCAGATTACTATTGGGGAGATTTGAGTGTTATTCTTTATCAGTGGTAATAAAATTTGTGGTGCCAAAATACACACACACACACACACACACACACACATACACACAGAGAGAGAGAGAGAGAGAGAGAGAGAGAGAGAGAGAGAGAGAGAGAGAGAGAGAGAGAGAGACTCTTTCCTCCTTTCAACCTGGCATTATATGGAGCTATCACATCTGTGGTGGGTTGAATTATTATTTAAGTTAATCTTTGTTGAGTGCCATCAACCATGCTGCTATATCTAAGAAGGAGATTAAAAATCTATCTTCAGTTGTTTTAAAAAGTCTTTCTTCAAAAATTTATTCTGAGAGTGAGGTCTCCAGTTCATAAATCTGAATACAATTGGTGACCATGATATCAGGTTCCCCAGAGTGTATGTAATGTTCCTCCTAAAAGGTGTGTGTATTAATGCTTTCTGGGCTTTGGGTGCATTTTTTATACTGTGCTGATAATTTACTAAGCAATACCCTTGAGAGCAAAAACTGGATGTGCCCTTGCAAACTACCTAACTTGCTCTCAGGTAGTAATTATAAATTGGGAGAAATGGATTAAGTATTATATATTATTGCTAATAATGGTATTTTTTTAAAAAAATCAAGTCAACTTTAAAGAGGGTAAATTATCCTGAATCAATCTTATTTGATGACTTATCCTTGCTAAAATAATACAATTAAAGGTATTATAAAAAGAAAACAATCTAGCTAATACATAATTGATATTGCTTCAAATACCATATCTTTGTGTTAATATCTAGTCTTCTGAAAGTCACTCAGGTTCTCATTGGATATAGAGGCAGAATGGCAACTGGCCAACAGAGCAGCATCTCCTAAGAAGCTCATGATTAAAAGACTTGACAAGATTAACACTAAAAGTCTCATTGTTCAAAGATACATTGTCCTCATTCATTTGTGTAACTTGATGTAATTTCCAACTTCTCTTTAAAAAACTATGCTTTCATACATATGTTTTTATAGAGGTAATTTGTATAAAACCATGCACAAATTATATAAATAATTATATAAATAATTATACAACTGTAAATACATTATAGCCATGTATTTATTCCCAAGTATAATCTAACAAAAACATGCATATGCAAATATAACTCTTCAGTGAATAGCTAGAAAATTCTCTTTATTGGTTGAATAAGGGAATCCCAACTTATTCCTTGCAATACATGCAGAGTCACTATTATCAGACTGTATTTCTCTATCCTGGAGGCTGTCTTCTGGGTATGAATAAAAACACAATGAAACCTGTTTCCAAGAACAAGTATATCGATGCACTAATCATCCTCATGAAATAAGGTCCGTATTTAATTTTTTTCTGCCTGCCAGAATTTCTCCCAAACAGAATATTCGGTTATAGAGCAGAAGATGACAACCTTTCTCTTGCAAGGCACCCAGAAGTGCACTGAAGGATAACATGGGGCTATATCATAATTTATTGTGAATTCCTTCTTCCTGTCTGTAGACCTAACTGTCTAAGATCATGTTTTGTTATCTTTCTGGAGAGACTGATTACCCTTGTACTCTCGCTTGCCCTGGAAAAGATTATTGTCACTAAATGACAAAAAATTGGGGAGGCTCATTTCTTTGCTTTGGAAAAATTGAAGACATTTTAAACTCCCTAATGTAGAAGACATTTGGCTGCGTATTGTTCAGACCACTTACTGTCCTCTGCGGTCATGAATGGAATCCAAGAACTATGTGCACTGCCAAATCCATTGGAGGCAACCAACCGAAACGCATACTCTGTGTGCGGTTGGAGATCTCTCACTTCATAGCTTAGTGATGCAGAAGGATTGGAAAATAACCTATTTGGGAAAGAAATGTTGATTAGGAAGTTTTAAACATTCCAAGAGCTAAAAAAAAGTGAAATATTGTTTGCAAAAAAAAATTTTCAGAGAATGTCAACATAAATTTAAGTACTGCAATTTTGTGCCATCAAATGAGATCTCTTAAAATAAGTGGCCAGTTGACTGAGGACTTGTAATCTTGTGTTTATATGACATGTAAATTCTAGTAGTATTGAGATTGATTGCCATATGGATTTGTGGAGTAGGTATTATAATTTTCAAGTTATAGTTCAGACAGCATTTTGTTAGTTTCAAGTATATCCTTGCTTTATGCAATGCATGTGTTCAAGAGAAGTTCAGTGTGAAGAACTCTCACTGTAAATGCTATGTAAATAACAAATAGATATTAATGCAAGGCAAATAATTATCCTCTAGTTTGTTTGCTGTTTATTTGTTTGTTTGCTTTCTGAACTTTAAAAGGCTACCTAAGTTTGTTGCCAATGTGAACTGGCCTATTCTTCAAAAATGTTATGTCTACATTGTATAACACAGCTGAGGGGGTGGACAAAGTAGAATGCTCACTCTAGAAATCCATGGGTGGAGTCGCCAGGCCGCATCTGGAGTTGGTATCTGGGAGAGCCGGGAGCATTGTTACGAGCTGGTGTAGACCAGACAACCTGAAGACTGGTTGGAGTGGCAGATGAAAGCCTGGGAGGCAGCACGCCATCTGGAGCTGTCGAAAAACACAGATGAATTAGAGCAGAGAAAACTGTGGAGAACATATGCTGGATGGAATCGAAATGCTCCATATACTGGAAAAACTGTTCCTCAGGATCAACAACAATGTTAAACATGGTCCATTTAATTTAACATTTTCATTCCTGAACTACTGTACTTCCTTATTGTTCATTTCAACACAATTACATTAGTATTTCAGTCTTAAAAGCCAGCCCCCAAACAGCAAGACAAATGAATATGCAGCACATTCCCACCTGTACTTCTGTTTATCTAATTGAAAACATGGAGGGAATTTAGTGAAGCAAATATTAAAGTACCTTTTTAATTTAACTCTTTGTGCAATAGACCAAGCCATGGAACACTGAAGCAGTCCCAACCTTACACTCTTTCCATCTCTATCAGCCTTTGCCATCATAGTCACACCACTATACGTGAACACAATTGATTCTTTTTCCCTCTTCTTTTGTAGAAAAGCAAGTTTGCTAATTTTTTTTTCCCTCCTGGAAGGGTAAATAAGCATGAGTGGCTGGAAAGAGGATATTCCAGCCTTAATGCTCACCCATGAAAATAAAAAAACTAAACGTTTTTCCTTATGTGTTTTACATAGTTATCCCTTCTCATAGTGCCCCTACATTTATGTAATTATGCTGCAAGTTGGAGCACACATGTAGCTTTTTCTAGCATAGTTGAATCTTCTGCAAATCTGTTCTGAATTTAGCATACCTGCTGAATACAACTACCAGGAGGATCTGTTTGAATCATCCTTCAAGACCTGATAGGAATGAATATAACTAAAGCCTATTCTAGTTTATTATCATTATTATTATCATCATTATTACTTTTACTTTGGGCTGATCTGAACTCCCTTAAGCATAACTTAGTTGCTACTATAGTATAATTTGTTAGGAACGTTCTGATTATTCTAATATGGCTTCCTAATGACTTCAAATTACTAGAGGCCATTGGTGAAGAAGATGTGATAAAAATAATGAAAACCAATGAAATATCAGGGTCCATTTTCAACTCTCTTTTATACATAACCTTGTGTAGTGTGTGTAGGATGATGTACTCTCCAATTTAGAAGAACCTAACTGTGGC
Organism: Cephalopachus bancanus; assembly: GCA_027257055.1. Lineage (NCBI taxonomy): Eukaryota > Metazoa > Chordata > Mammalia > Primates > Tarsiidae > Cephalopachus > Cephalopachus bancanus. The sequence goes on from JAPVLO010000079.1 coordinate 3,707,178, forward strand.
CGAGGCTAATGAACGATTAGTGGTAAGAATGGAAGACTTGCATTACATGTGTCATCAATCTGTTGTAAGGGTTTGAGTTCAATAATGAATTCATTTTTTCAATATACATTTATTGTGCTCCACTCTGTGTTAAATAGTGTTCTTCTTGTGGAGAGAGAACAGCACTGAGTAATATAGACAACGTCCCTGCCCCTATGTAGCTTACATTTAAGTGATGGGAATGGGAAGTTTAACAGGAACTGTACAGAAAATGATACCACATGGCCATAAGTGCTCTGGAGAAAAATCAATCAGGATAAGGGAAGAGAAAGTGAAAAGGGGTGTGCAGTTTTAGTATTAGGTAACAATTTGAATTAGATAAGAAGATTATAAGAAGAACATATAATTTGGTGATATTTGAGCAGAGACCTAACGACATGAGATAGGTGGCCATAAGAATGTCTTGAGGAAGAACAATCTAGCCAGAAAGAGCAGTTCATGCTCTCCAGAAGCAAGCCCTGGCTGTGTTTAAGAAACAGGAGAAAGGTTGTGTGGCTTATGCATAGTGAGTAAAGAGGAGAAGGGAAAGAAAAGAGGATGGAGGGGTAGGCAAGAGTCTACCTCTTGAAAGTAACAATAAAGGCTTTAGATTCTATGTAGGGCTAAGCACCAATACAGGGTTTTAATAAAGGAAATGACACGATCTAATTCTAAACTTACTACAGATCAGTCTGTGATAATGGGGGCAAGAGACAAGAATGAAAATAGGGAAACACCTACTGTAGTAATCCAGGCCACAGATGACAGTGACTTGGGTTTGAATGAGAGTAGTGGAGGTGGTGGGATATTTTGCTGTTCAGTTGAATGTGGAGTATGTTGCTAACAGAATATATAGGAGTCAAAGATAAGGTCAGTGTTCTCGGCCCAAACACAGGTAAAGGGTGGTGTCATCCTGAGATGAGAAGCACTGAGGGAGAAATAGGTTATAGAGTGGTTTGAGGGTTCTGTATTGTCCATGTTGCAAGTAAGAGGTACATGTCTTTAGTAAAAATAATAAGGAAGAAATGCAAATATGGGTCTGTGGGTCTAAATAGTTGTGAGTCAATGTATATATGATATTTAAAGGCTGAGACTTTGTGAAATAGAGAATGAATGTAGATAGAGTGAGGATAGGAGAGGTCTGAGAACCCAACTCTGGAATCTACCAAAATTCTGAGGTCAGGAGGAGGCCTCTAAGGAAAAAGTGACTAAGAAGGAGTGGTCAGTGAGGTAGGGGAGAAACTAACAGAAGGTTCTTACTGGACACAGAGTAAAGAAAGCATGTAAAAAAGGAAGGGCTGATCAGCTATCCAATGTGCTAAGAGTTTAAGGAAAAAGGGAGTTAATCATCACATTTGGCCAAGAGCAGGTGTTTGATGACCATGCCATGTGCAGATGCAGTGCAGCGGTGGGCATGGAAGTCTGATGAGAGAAGGTTGAGAAGAAAACGAGAGGTCAATGAGCAGATACAGTGAGCTCAGACAGCTCTCTTAAGGAAATTTATTCCAAAGGGAGGTAGAAAATGGAGCAGCAACTAGGGAAGCTCATGAAGTCAAAGGAAGTTCTCTAAAGATTGGGAGATGTTGCAGCTTATCACACTTATTGGCAGGATTCAGTGGAGAATGGAGCAAATGATAATGTAGAAGAATGAATAATTGCCAGAGTAAAGTTTTTGTGTAGGGAGAGAGAGGCGAGTGAATATACATGAGAATTGATTGAGAGTCAGTGCACACTGGCTGCTAGATACAGCAGGAAGTGTTTCCCCATTGTGTGGAAGTGACTGAGACTGTGTGGCAGAGACTGAAGTGAAAGGGAGTGAATAGATTCAGTGATAGCAAAATAACAGAGATCTCTTTTGATGGTGCCTGGTTTCTCAGTGAGCAAAATAAAAGTAAAGGCATCAGCTCAGTACCAAAGTATGAGGATTAATTGGTTGCTTGAAGAGAGAGAGGAAATGATATGAAATTATTCTCTCCATTAGTAGAAGTGTGGTGTGACCAGCAATTGCAATAAATTGCAGGCCAGGGCCAACTACCCACTAACAACTCTAAATCTTTGCTTCGAAGTACATTCACTGCTAAAGATTTTTTAATTGCTATTTAATCTGTGAACACAAATAGTTTTAAACAATAATGATTTCTGATTTAATACATATGATTTCATTTATTTATAACAAGTGCACACATATAAAAAAGAGTACTGTTGAAAGCATGGGCAAAAGTAAAATGCAAATTGCATACAATGCGAAACATATGAAACCATGTCTCTCACTTGTATTATTTTTGTCTAATTTTTCTACATCAAGGACTATAATCCCATTGACAATTCAAATTCTGACTGAAAATTAGTTCTGATAAGTCATCGACGTAAAAAGATCAGAATTTTTAATAGGCACACAAAAACCACTTCATGTGTTAAAACAACATTGCTATACAATTAAGGAAGAACGAAGGAGTACCCAAAATTTGGCACCATAATAATAATAGAGTATCATGGATTCTCTTCTGAGTAAGAAGACGCACAATGCTCTCTTAAATTGGTCACACAAAGATTATATAAAATTGTAAAATACCTTCAAACAGGATGATCATCTTAAATTATGTATATGTAACTACACATTCTGTATACTTTCAGTAACACTGAATTCTGGAAACCTTCCTTTCCCCTCTGTTTAACCCCTTTTATCCTAGATCTACTCCTCAGAGGCTCCTTAGCACCAAAGCAATAACTGGGAGGCAGCCATAATTCCACTGCTGGTTTCTTAACAGAAGAGCCCCATATCCATCAGCTTGATATATTGTCTCCAAGATGTTATGTTGCTCAAAAAGCTTCTCTCAAGTTTAATATGACCCTCACGGGGCAAACACTCCACAGACAACCTCCTGAATCAACACATCTTGTCCAGTAAATACTAATTCTACACAGTAACTGAATAAAACAGCTACCCCAATCTATGCATTCAAAAGAAGGGATCTTTTAATAAAATTTCAAATTTAACCTGACTTCAAAGACACAATTAATACAAAATAGTAAACAATAAGTTAAATCACAGATGGGACTAATCTAGGTGGCATAATCTTTCGAATTTATGATTTTATTACACTTTTAAATGATGTACACTCATGGACTCTATCTAAAAACAAAACAAAATCCAAAAACAAACAGAAAATGCTTTACGCATGCCCAAAACATTTGTTCCATGCTGATTTATAAAACTGTGGGTGGGGTGAGCTCTCAAAAGTGAAAATAGAGGCTTTTTTCCCCCATGTAGTCAGTGACTCCCAAGGCTAGGGGAACAAGAAAAAGAAAGTTTGAAGGAGAACACGAATTCACTGTGCTTCCTGTATGTACCAATTTGTGTCTTGGGACATCTCACCAACATGTTACTATTGCAGTGTTTCTTTGTTTTTTGTTTTGCCTGCATATGTGTGCATTTCAGAGTAGTGGAATAAAATGCTGCATTAAAATATCAAGTAAGCCTATAATATTTTGCAACAAATTCAATTCAGTAATAAAAGATATTGAGTACCACTCAGCACAAACTTCTTACTGGGGGCGGAGGAAGGACAGAATAGGTAGAAAGAGGAATAAGATCAACTACTTTATGATTAATAGATAAGACCTGACTCAAATGACTATAACCAAAAAAAGACATACACAGCATAAAAGATATATAAGTGCTTCAGCGGATTCAGAAGTTAGAAACCCTCTTCCAGGAGTGCACTGGGACTTGCCTTTCAGAGGCCCCTGGCTTGCAGAGGCACTACCTTGGGGGCACTACCAGTTCATTCATCTGGGTAATCAAGTTCTCAGCATCATTCCAGTGCTAGGGGCTCCCACCAACTCTTCCTGTGCTCATTCCACTCAGATGTGATGTTTCTTGCTGGATTCACTTGGAATCTGACTTCAGCCTACCCCAAATTACCCCTTTACTTCAGAGATTATATTTTGACAACCCCATTTAGGTTCTCTGTTAACATAAAAGAAACCATAGTCTTTTATCTACATGCATTCTTGCACATATTCAAAGTCCTTAGATTACACATTTTTTCATCATTTTCTGCAATAACTACATAGGAGCAAGAATTTTCGATTCTAGTTTCCAGAATGGAAAAATTAAAGTTGAGACGCATATATTGAGTCATTGAGTCATGAACAAATTGAAAACAGAAGGCAAGACTCGATTTCCAGTCACTAAACCATATGTCATTTTAAAAGATATTAATTATGAGGAATATGCAGATGTGCTAACAAATGGACAGTCAACCTTGAACACAAGGATGCACAGAGCAGCATTAAATAGTAACAAGTAGGTTAAAATAGATTTAATGCTCACAAAACAGTCTCCCATAAGAACTAACTTTCTAAAAACATACTAAGAATTTATGTCAAATTCCTTAACATAATTATTTCTAATCCTCAGAATTACACTTGAAAATTGTCATGTAATCTCTTTGTAGTATAAATGATCTGAGGCTTAGAGAAGTTAAATATTTTCTCTCAAATCACAAACTGGTTATTGGCAAGTAGGGATTCAAACTCGAACTGTTTAAGTTCAAAGTCAGTGTTCTCTTAATTCTACATCATGAAACCGCCTGTTGCAGCAAGTGATATATAATATAGAATAAATATTAAATGTATTAAATAAATATAAAAGCAAGCCATTTACAATATTAAATAGATAAGTTTCAATCAAGGTTGGATTTATTTTCTGTCCAGGTCATATTCTTAAATAGTACTTTCCTGGTCTTATGTCTTCATCACAGCAGGGATTCTGTCTCTTTATCATTCCAAAAGGAACTGTGCATAAAACTACTAGTGTGAATTTGCCAGTTCTTAGGAATTAGTCAGTATCTACAGAAATTCAATAATGCAAAATGGAGAGGTCTTCATGTTAGTAAAAGAAATCTATTTTTTAAAAATTGTTATCACAGGTATGTCATGGATTCAATCTTTGGCCATAGAATACTTAAAAATAAATATCTTAAAATCAGAACGCAGTTTAAAAGTTACCAACTTTATTCTTCTACCAAATGAGAGATCCTTGCCTAGAACATCCCAGACAAGTGGTCTCCAAGTCTCTGCTTGTTCCTTATTAGTGACAGAAATATTGTCCCATTATTGAATTTTTTTTTTTTTTTGAGTTGGGGGTCTCACTTTCTCTCCCAGGCTTGAGTGCAGTGGCATGATCATAATGATCATGGCTCATGGCAGCCTTGAACTCCTGGGCTTAGGCAATCCTTCCACCTCAGCCTCCCTAGTAGCTAGAACTACAGGCATGTACCACAATGCCTGGCTAATTTTTTTGATTTTTTGTAGAAACCAGGTTTTGCTATCTCGAACTCCTAGGTTCAAACAAACCTTCCACCTCAGCCTCCCAAAGTGCTAGGATTACCCGTGTGAGCCACCACACCTAACTTATTGGAAAGTTTTTATCTTTGGAAAGCTCTTTCTTTTTTTTTTAATCAATATTTTTTATTATGATATTGTGGGGTACAGTTAAGGGCTAGGTCTACAAATATGCTTCGTTCAGGCACCCTTGTTTATAAGAGGTGTCTCCCCATCCCCAGACAGATATTTACTACCATTAATCCCATCTCCCTTCCCCTCCCCCGCATAGTTTCCCATCACTCTCAGTCATTTTCTTATAGTATTACATTGGATACTCAAGGTCCACTATGTGAGTGAGAACATGTGATACTCAGATCTTTGTTTCTGTGAGAGGTCACTCAGTATTATAGACTCTAGTTCCATCCAGGCTGCTGCAAAATTCATGATTTTGTTCTTTTCTATGGCTGCATAGTATTCCATCGTGTATATTACCACATTTTTTTAATCCAGTCCTCTTTTGATGGACAGCATGGTTGCTTCCAGGTTCTTGCTATTGTGAACAATGCTGCAATAAACATATGTGCAGGCATCTTTTTTATAGAGTGATTCGAGTTCTTCAGGGTATATTCCCAGTAGGGGGATTGCAGGGTCATATGGGAGATCAATATTTAGAGCTTTTAGGAATCGCCACACTTCTTTCCACAGAGGTTGCATTAGTTTGCACTCCCACCAACAGTGTAGAAGTGTTCCCTTTTCGCCACACCCTCTCCAGCAACTGCTATTTTTTGAGTTATTGATAATTGCCATTCTGACTGGAGTTAGGTGGTATCTCAGTGTGGTTTTGATTTGCATCTCCCTGATGATTAGTGAGGTTGAAAATTTCTTCATTTGTCTGTTGGCTGGGAAAACTCTGATGTGGAACTAAAAATTGTATTACTTCTAAAAACTTAGGGCAAATATAATCTTTTGTCCACATTGAGACCTGAAAGTGAAATGAGGTGCTCTAAGTAATTACAGGAGTTAACTGAGCTGCAGCCAGCATAAACTAGGGCCGTCTTGAGCAATGGGTGCATATGGTTGGTCATGCCTACAACACTTCACTCTGTAGGACTTTACCACTAATCTTTGACAACAAGTCTCTACTACCATTCATGGGTTACAACCTCAGGGATTTTTAAGTATTTGTTTTCATCTCCACTAAATTTCACCATTTCAAGTCAGACATCTCTGCTCCCTCCAACTAGTTTCCGGGTAGTATGATTTCTCAACCATTATCTAGCCTTGTTAACTGATTTGGATATGTTCCAGTTAGATAATGTCCTTTAAAAAATATGATGCCTTGTATCCAAACTAAACACTCCTGTGCATTCTGACCATAGCGCAACATAGGGAGACCCTGTCTTTCCTTTATTCATGTAATGCAGCTGAAACCTCATTGGATACATAATTTTGGTCAGCTTAATATGGGAGTTAATCAAATTCATTCAGATTGGCTATGTAGCTATTTCAAAAAGATCTCCTTGATAGCTAAAAATACCAGATCAATTATTTTGCAATGTATAAATAGTCTTTAAAGAATATTAAGGAGCAAAATAATTAAAGAGATACCAGTGCCCAAAATCGTGCTTTGTATGCAAAAAAAAAAAAAAAAATCCTAAAAAAGATGGATGAATGGATGGATGACTAAATGGATGACTAAAATGCTGAATAAGCTGAGTGTGGTAGCTCAAGCCTGTAATCCCACCACTTTGGGAGACCAAGGTGACAGGATTGCCTAAGCCCATGGGTTTGAGACCAGTCTGGGCAATGTGGTCTCTACAGTAAAAATAAAATAAAATAAAACAAAAATTAGCCAAGTGTTGTAGTGCTCGCCTGTAGTTCTGGCTACTTGGAAGGCTGAGGTGGAAGAATCTCTGAGCCCAGCAGGTGGACCCTGGGGTGGCTGTGAGCATACCACTGCACTCCAGCCTGGGTGGTGGAGTGAGACTCCAATTCAAAAAATTAAAAATAAAAATAAAAAATTGAATGAGTTGATAGAGAAAAAGATCTGCAGAAAGAACTATTTCTCCCATGACTCTAATGATTGCTAGGATGCAGAGCATATTTTTTATTTACAAATAAATTACAAAGGGAAAAGGAATACTTTTTCATCATAAATGAGATTAATTGCTTGGAGATCATATCAAATTAGATCTGAAATACTACTTTAGAATACATTCATTTTATCATTCATTTCTCTTCAATGCCCCTTTTTCACAGATGTGAAAACTGAGGTGAGAAAAGGCTAAGCAACATGTCTCAATGACTATTAAACAACAACTATGGCTTCATACTTCTCCCTTTTTGTTTTCAAGACCATAGTTCATCTCACAACACCGAGTTGAAAATTAAATGTAAGTCTAACTATTGCTTTGTCCCCTAATAAACCAAAGTGATGATAATATGAACTACTTGAGAACAGAGATATACCTTTTATTTCTTTTTGTAAACTTTAGGAGCACCTAAATTTTGAGAGATTAGTATTGGCCATTAAATATGTATTTTTAAAATGCTAAACTTGAGTTCTTGCAGAACCAAACAGAACCTCCCTTTAAAAGTACTATGTGTATTTTCCTAACTACAAATATATGCTTATGATAGAAAATTTGAAAATTATCAAACAAATGAAGAAAAAAATTATCCATAATTACACTACCCAGAGATACTTCCTGTCTTTTTCCTACAAAAACATATGCGCCCATAATTAAGAAAAATATTAAGATGAATATTTACATATTTTGTAGTAAGCTTTGTTTGCTTTATAAAATATGCCATAAAATGTTTTGCTAACATCATTTTTCAAAATAATTACATGTGTTATTTTTATACATATAGAACATTCACTTAACAGAGCTGATATTGATGGATATATAATAGTAATGCTTTCAGTATTACAAATAATAATTAAGTATTCTATTAAATACATCTTTAGGTATGCTTTTTAGAACTATTGGGTGACTATGGATCAATGTTGTTACCATGTTAGATAATAGTTGAACAACTCTTTTCCAGAAAGTTGAGTTTATTTGTACTCCCATCACTGAGGTATGAGTTCCCCATTTTTGGGTATCCTTACCAAAATGTATATTTTGTATGTGTATATATGTATGTGTGCCTCTATACATACACATAATATATATAATAATGTAACTATATCATTAGATATATTATGATATATTTATATGTTATATATACTATAAATTGCATACAACCAATTTAAAGTATACATAAGACATCACTTATTACATCAGCAAATACTTATAAGGCATCTACTATATGCCTGCACTATCCTATAGTCTGGGAATATAGTAATAAAGAGATTAAAACAGTTTTTAACAAAGGAGAACGAGATGATAGACAAAAAGAGATAGAGGCAAAACTATGGAGACAGTTAAAAAACAAAATAAAACAGCGGTTTCCAGGGGTTGGGGAAGGGAGGGATGAATAGGTGAAATACAGAGGCTTTTCTGGGCAGTGAAGTGACTTAGTATGATATTATAATGGTAGATACATGTTATATTAGCCTAGAGTCATAGAATGAACAACACCAAGAGTGAACTTTATACTATAGGCTTTGGGTGATAATGACATGTTTCCATAGAGTATGATTTATCAAGCATTATCTAGCCTTGCTAACTGATTTGGATATGTTCCAACTGGATAAGTTCTTTAAAAAATAGGATGCCTTGTATCTAAACTAAATACTCTTTGCGCATTCTGATCACAGGAAGACCCTGCCGTTCCTTTCTGGTCTGTCAATTCCAGCCAGTTTACCACTCTGTAGAAGATGCTGATAATGGGGAGGGTGTGCTTGTGAGGAGGTAGAGGGTTCAAGGAAACTCTCTGCACTTTCTGCCCAATTTTGCTGTAAACCTAATACTACTTTTAAAAAATAAAGTCTACTTACATTTTTTTAAAAAAGGAAATAGAAATATGTCTAACATAAGAGAAATGCGAGTGATGAGGGAGGAAATAGAGGCAGAGCTGGTATTTTAGGAGGGGGTAGTGAAGGAAATTCTCTCCAGTGAGATTTTATGTAAGCAGAGATTTGCAAATCACTGGGAGAAGCTCAACTGAGGCAGGTTCAAGGCAGAAGCACGCTTGACATGAGCCTCAAAGGCACTGGGGCCTGAGAAAAGTGAGTGAAGCACAGAAGCTAGGGGGCAAAGAATGCATAGAGGATTCGGTGATGTAACAGATGGGGTATGCAGAGCAGGAAAGAGGGATGCTTGACTCCTACATTTCTGGTTTGGACAACAAACTGGCCAATGACATCATTTTCTAAGATGAATCTAATAGGGAAGGAACACTTTTGTGGGAGAAGGATCAAACATTTTGTTTGCTCTGAAATGTCTTGTGTATTTTTAGAAGGTCACTGGTTACATGGGCCTTGAGTTCACTTTTGGGCCTGGCCATATAACATAAGGAAGGTGTCAATCTATAGATAGCAATTAAAACCTGAAAGCTATTATTGAAATATGCTTACTGGCCATTTAACATTTCTTAGTTTCTAAATCACTTGTTCTAAAACTAAGCTAAAACTAAAACTGCTTTACATTTGATAAGGTTATTGCTGCATTAAATAATCCTGAATATTTCACACTTTTACTTGTCTCTTACATATGTTCAGTTAGTACTTAAAATTAAAAAAAAATTTTTTTTAACTTAATCATCTGATGAGCAATTTCTTGCAATGTCTTCATTTAGAGTTTATTTTAATTAAATCATGGAATAGGCAGGTCTGTTTATTGGTTAAGAGCCAGCCCACCTGGGTTCAAATCTCATTCTGTTATTTACTTGCCAAGCCAGTACCTTAACCTCTATGTGTTTCAGTTTCCTCATCAATAAAAAGAGGATAAAAATCGTACATATGTCAAAGAGGTTGGTTGGGAAGATTTGTTAATGTATCAATAGTTTACTTGATGAAGGGGACACACAAAAGAAAACTTGAATTAGTTTTTGGAGGGTGGGGCCCTTGTAGTATAAGTTCCATCTGCATCAGTATACCAGCTAGTGTTGTTGTGAGAGGCAGCATTTGGCTTCAGCAAAATTTTTTTGGAGATTCTTTCAACCCATTTGACCATTTCTTGATGGGTGACTTATGAGTGCATCTACACACACCATGCTGAGTATTCAGCAATTTTTGAACAAAAACAGCATGACCCCCATGCCCCATTCTTCCTATTCATTTACCCAATATCACCCCAAGAGACTATTTTCCCCCCGATGAAAAAAGCCCTCAAAGAGAAATATTTTGTCAATATGCAAGAGGTGAAATAAAAAATGGCAGAACCACTAAAAGCATCAAAATGGACTAGTTCAAAAACTATTTTGAGCTGTGGCAAAAGATCTCTATTATGTGTGTTGTATCAAATGGAGAGTACTTTGAAGGTGAGTGAAGGTTTAAAATGTAAAAATAAATAAACACTTTTTAAATAAATAAATTCCATTCTTTTTTGGGTCTCCCTTATACATAACATAATGAAGTACACATCATAAGCACTATATAAGTGTTTGCTATTATTATGATCTTGACCTCTCTCCCCCTACAATGTTTGTCAGGTGGTCCTGCCATGTCTATTATTCACATCATAACCATCATCTTAATTTACTCCAAAAAAATTTATTGTTAACTATCACTGAGTCATTTAATGTTCCCCCCAAAAAACATGTTACTGTGTGGTAATGTAATTACTGGAGAAACATAGTAGTTGTAAATTTGCTTAATGGCAAAACAGAACAGAGTATTTAGGAGTCAGCATCACAAGTGTCTTGCAGACATCTGTCTTGGTTAATAATTATTTAATGACTATACCCCATTAATCACTTTATAATCCTCCACACCATAGCAAATATTGCTTATGTTATGTGGTAGGAATTAAACATCTGAGAACCTTACATTTTCTTTCTTTCTTTTTTTTTTTTTGAGTTGGAGTCTCACTCTGTCGCCCAGACTGGAGTGCAGTGGCCTCTCCCGGCCACCGCGGCCTCGACCTGCTGGGCTTCGGCGATCCTTCCGCCTCAGCCTTCCGAGTAGCTGGAACTACAGGCATGTGCTACCACACCTGGCTAATTTTTTGATTTATTGTAGAGAAGAGGTCTCGCTGCTCAGGCGGGTCTCGAACCCGCGGGCTCAGGCAATCCACTCACCTCAGCCTCCCAAAGGCGCGGATTACAGGCTGAGCCACCGAGCCCGGCTGTTTTCTTTACAAAGAAAAACAACAAATCCTAATGTACAGTCCTCATTCTCAAGTAACTTACATTAAACTATGAAAATGTATTCATTTTCATTTTCATAGTTTAATGTAAGTTACTTGAGAATGAGGACTGTACATTAGGAATTGTTGTTTTTCTTTGTAAATTTTCATAGTTTAATGTAAGTTACTTGAGAATGAGGACTGTTTATTAGGATTTGTTGTTTTTCTTTGTAAATTACTTCCCCATCCTTATGACTTCACAGTAATATCTCTATTTATACATTATTTGTAATAATAATATATGAAAAAACAGAGTCTCATCGTATACTATTTTATAAGTATTTTTAAAACTCACAATTTTTTGAAAAGCATGTTTTTATTATACCCTTTACAAAGCTGAAATTACCCAGCCATCTTAATTTTGAATAGTTGAGGGACACATTTTTACCTCATCAAGTAGATGAGCCATAGAATTGAATGACCACAACATTTTAGGCAAAAACACTAGATTCATATTTAAAAAAATATTTTCCATTTATGATTGATTAATTTCTGTCAAACTAGATATTATTAAAATTATCACATATATTATCATTTAATACTCAAAATATTTCTTAGATTTAGTTAGTATCTTTTCTGCATGTTACAGGTAAATATAGTCCTAGGAGATTAAATATACTTGGTTTAGTCAAATCTAAAGCCGGTGCTTTACACCACTATCCCACCTTATGTAAAGGATCTAGTATTGCAGGAGTTATGTGGTCTAAAGGCAAAGTTTAAATGTAAGGAGGGAAGTACTTACCAGGAAGCTTTGGTGAAGTAGAAATTTTCAAAAATTTGGAAAGTCAAATACACTAAGTATGTTAGCATATGAGAACTGACAATTAAGTTCACAAACTTGTCATCATGCACTTACGTTGGCTGCACTGTACAAACAACTTGCTAATGTTTTATAAGCTTAGTATGTCAGTGTCTCACATTTGTGTTCTTGTCAATGTGTGGCAGTGTTTTGCTGAGAGCCATTCATTATTGTTGTATACTTTTGTGTGCCACCGTGAGAATGTTAGAGTTTGAATTAGAGCAATGAAAAAACTTTAAATTTCTTGTTGAACTTGGCAAGAGGAGAAATAAAATCAGGGACATGTTAGTCCAAGTTTATGGGGATAATGCCACGAAGAAAATAGCAGTGTACAGATGGAATAAAATATTTTTCTGAGGGGAGAAAAAGCATCGCTGATGAAGAGAGATCAGCATGACTCGTAACAAATAGAACTGATGAAAACATTGCAAAACTTCATCCAATTGAGTGTCAAAATCATGAGTTGACAATTTTGTGACTGTGAGAGGCCTAGCAGACCAAATAAACACTGACAGAGAAACAGGATAATCTTAACTGAAAATCTTGACATGAAAAAGGTGGTTGCAAAAATGGTCCTGAAGTAGGCTTTGCCTCACAACAACATACTGGTTCACACAGCACTGCCTATGAAGGAGTTTTTAGCCAGTAAACAAATAACTATATTGGAACACCCTCCCTAGTCACTTGATCTGGCCTCCAGGGACTTTTTTCTTTATTCAAAGATAAAGGAAATATTGAAAGGAAGACATTGTGATAACATTCAAGACATCAATGGTGATACGACACCTCTGATGACCATTTCAGAAAAAGAGTTCCAAAGTTGCTTTATCAGGTGGACTAGGCATTGGCATCAGTCCATGGCTTCCAAGGGGAGTACTTTGAAGGTGACTATAGTGCTATTCAGCAATGAGGTATATAGCACTTTTTCTAGTATGAGTTCATGAACTTAATTGTCATATCTCATATGTTAAAATAAGATGCCATATAATATTTTGATACTCGAGAAAATTTTTACATTTTTTACTCCAAGGCATAGTAATAATTATTAACATTTGAGTGCACCTACATTTTTCTCACTTGACTTTGCAATCATACCGTGTTTTAGATGATGTGAATATTGCATGGTTTTTATAGTTTCTGGTGATTGTGTTAACTGCCAGGTTAGGATTCAAACATGGGTATTTTGATTCAAAATCTCATTCTCTTTCCTGTTTACAATAAAGTCTTCAAGCTATAAATATGGATGTATAAAAGGATTAAATTTTTGTGATGAAAGTGTGTTGCCATTCTCATATTTCCTGAAAAATTGATCTACCCTTCCTCCTTTCCCTCCTTGCCAGGTATTGTGCTGGGTGATGAGTATATAATGAAGAATGAAATAGCCATAATCCCACCATTATGGGCAAAAGAATATTGTCAAATAGAGGAACTCTGACATTAAACAAATATGAAGTGATGTGTAGTTAAAATGTAGGCTAAGTGCTAGTATGGAGAACGATGTTCAACAAAAGATATAATTAAAGGGCACTGGCTTAATATCAGTTGAAAAGGGAAGGCCTCTCAGAGGAACTGTTGAATGACTAAAAGTCTGTTGAATTAGTTTATATGTGTTTATAAATAATGATGCAAGACTAGAAGTTCTAAGGTGATGTACAGAACTTGCTGTTTGAGGAACTAAAACCAGATCAGCAAGGATGGAATGCAGCAATCTTCTTGATCAGGTAAGAAGCCTAAGATTTATATGAAGACTATGGGAAATAACTGATTTCCACTGATGTTTTAAGCAGAGAAAAGACATCATTCATTATTTTAAAATACTGGATTGGTAGATGATGGTGACTGCTCCCTGGTGAATGAACTAAACTAGATTCTGAAAAGGAATGGATTTCTTTTTATTGATACCTTTATTTGGCTTCTGTTTTTCATAAAAGTTGAGTGCAGAATGTGAGGTTTAATAAGTTCACAAACTCATCCTAGAAAAAGTGCGACATATCTCATTGCTGAATATCATTACAGTCACTTTCAAAGTACTCACCTTGGGAAGCTATGCACCAACATCATTGCCTAGTCCACCCATCAAATCAATTTTGGAATTCTTTTTTCTGGAATGGTCATCAGAGCTGTCATCATATTACCCTGAATATCATCAAAACATCTTCCTTTCAATATTTTCTTATCTTTGGGTAAAGAAAAAAGTTGTTGGGGGCTAGATCAGGTGAGTAGTGAGGGTGCTCCAATACATTTATTTGTTTACTGGCTACAAATTCTGTGCGAGCTGGTGCATTGTCATGATGCAAGAGCTCCTTCAGGATCATTTTTGCAACCACCTTTCTCATGCCAAGATTTTCAGTTAAGATTTTCTTGTTTCTCTATCAAGTGTTTATTTGATCTGCTATGGTTCTCGCAGTCAACCAACAATTTTAATTCAATTTAATTCAATGAAATTTTGCAATGTTTTCATCAGTTCTTCTCATAACTGACTGTCCTGATCTCTCTTCATCAGTCATGCTTTCTCTCCTCTCAGAAAAATGTTTGATCCATTTGTGCACTGCTGCTTTCTTCATGGCATTATCCCCATAAAATTGAACTAACATGTCCTTGATTTCAGGACCCCTCTTGTCAAGTTTAACAAGAAATTTAATGTTTGTCCATTGCTTTAATTCAAGTGCTGACATTTTTGCAATAGCACACAAAAACATGCAACAACAATAGTGAACACCACTCAGTAAGGCACCACTACACATTGACAGGAGCAAAGCTGTGAAACACTGATAGTCCCAGGTTATGAAACCTTACTGAGTTGTTTGAACAGTGCTTCCAACATAAGTGCACGGTGGCAATTTTACAAACTTAATTATCAGACCTCATAAAAAACAATCCATTTATTTAGCACTTCCTGCTACTTGGCTTCTTTAGACTCACTTCTTGGAGCTCGTTCTTATATAGATCAATAAAGAATCAGTCTTTGAGGTGGAAGGATCACCAGAGCCCAGCAGGTCAATGCTGGGGTGACTGTGAGTGTGCCACTGCACTCCACTCCAACCTGGGTGACAAAGTGAGACTCCAACTAAAAAAAATAAAAACAACCTTTATGTTACTAGATACCAGAAGAGGAGGGGGAAAAAGTATAGATATACTTTATAATTTTTAATCTGCCTAATAACCAAAATATATACTTTAAAAAATTAAAGTAAAATGCAAGAAAACAAGTCTAAGTAATGAAGGAGGATCAGAGAATTGTACCACAAACCTAGACTAAGGTTAACTATTGCCATCAAGCACCAGACATTTTTCTGAGATTCACAGGAGCCAAGACAAATGGAAAAAGAAATATGATGAGTTAACAATCAGCACATTTATTAAAAAGTTATTTTGGGTCAGGCATGGTGACTCATGCCTGTAACCCCAGCACCTTGGGAGGCTGAGGCAGAAAGATTGCTTGAGCCCAGCAGTTTGAAATCAGCCTGGGCAACATAATAAAACCTAGTCTTCACAAAAAAAAAAAAAAAAAATAGCTGGGCATGGTAGTACACACCTGTAGCCCCAGATACTTGAGATGCTGAGGTGGAAGGTTATCCTGAACCCACAGGTTGAGTCTGCTATGAACTGTGATTGTCATGATCATGTCACTACACTCCAGCCTAGGCAACAGAGTGAGATCACTACTCAGAAACAAACAAACAAAAAAAAAAGACAGAAAGAAAAAAGAAAAAAAGAAAAAAACCCAGTTATTTTAGTTATCCCAAAAGTTTTCATTTTATGGTAATAAAATTGATCTAAAATAGACTCTTCTTATTTAATAAAATAATTTTCAGTTTTTTAAGTGAATCACAACAAATCAATTAATTTTCCTGATTTCTGAAAATAACCACTTAATTACTTCTATCAGATTAAAAAAACAAAACAAAAACACTTTCTTAAACCTACCAGTTAACCTTAACAGTGTTGACATAGTTGTCTGCATCATTATTTATGAACACATATAAGCCATTGTCTTAGGTTTTTGTTTTATTGGTAACCTCCACTCTGCCCCATAAAAAAAGTAAAATAAATATTGAAGTACCCTGATCTGTCCAGTGTTTCCTGGGGATTCCTAAGTAGCTATCTAGAACATGAAGTAAACACAGTAATGAATGACAACACAATGGCAGCCAGGGAGTGCACTACACCTATTCCAGAAGACTTTCCTGTTCAGGACCAAGGATTATGCCTAGCACCTAGAAAGACCTCAGCAAATATTTTTGGATGAATGAAAACTGAACAAAGTTCAAAGTTTTGAAAAGAGTTTATTTTGTTAATGGTTATTAAATAAATCAACACCATTAATTAATGACTTTGGTTAACTGCTCTTTGAGCAATGCTGATATCTTGATATTTATTTGCAAAGATAAGCACACAAAAATGCCAAAAATTGATGCCAGGCAATGGTCTAAATGCTTTGTGTGTACCATCACATTTCATTCTCATAATAGCCCTGTGTGTGAAGTAGGTGGGCAAGGAATCTGAAGCTTGATAAGTTACTTGCACAAGTTCCAGAGCTGAGATCTGCTGTTTGAATCCAGCAACAGTCTCCAAAGCTCAAGTTCCTGTTAGTTTAAGCAATGCCCTTTAGAGTGACTTCACCAAGCCAGGCCTTTGCCCCTCCTCACCCGTACAGAGGGTAGTTAGCCTCTTTTCTCCCCTTCTTCCCCATCTGTCACATAGGAGTCTAAATAACCGACTTGAAATGCAGATACTGCTTGAGGGAGTGAAGAAACCTTACAACTAAGAGTTTGGGAAGGAAGCAAGACATTTTGAATTTTGCAAAATTTGTGTTAGTTAAATCTTGAGGAAGATTTTTGGAAGTAGAGGTTTAAAGAAATTGTCTCCCTCTCTCTCCCTCCCTCTCTCCCTTCCTTCCTTCCTTCCTTCCTCCCTCCCTCCCTCCTTTCTTTCTTTGTTTCTTTCTTTTTTTCATCTTTCTTTCTAATTTGGGATTAAGCCTATAACTCCTGGTCTCAAGTGATCCTCACACATCAGCCTCTCCCAAATAGCTAGGATTACAGGCATGAGTCACCATGCCTGGTCCTGTCTCTGTCTTTCTTAGTCTCTCTGTCTCTTTGTCTCTCTCTTTCTGTCTCTCTCTCTCTCTCTCTCTCTCTCTCTCTCTCTCTCTCTCTCTCTGACTCCTTAGCAGTCTTTCTCTCTTACTTGTCAAGGCATCTTTGGCTCTGAGAACACTCAGAAAGAACTCCGGAGAAAAACAGAGAAACAAGATGCATAACAAGGACTATGGGTTTTACGGATCAAGTGAAAAAAAAAATGATGGTATTTTCTCAACGTTGTCATCAGTGTAGTAGAAGAGTATTTAGGACAAATGCTTTGTCTAGGAAAAAAGCATAGGATAAATAAAAATTTCGTTAAAAACATCATTAACTTTTTATCTCAGTGACAAAATAAAATATTTCAGAGTATGTTAAGAAATAAAAACCTGAAGTTGGTAAAACATTTGTCTTTGGTCTTTCGCTGACATATTTGGGTCTATATTTCTGAAAAAAACTCAAAACCTCACCAACATTTCACTGAGAAATGGTGAGAATATATCAATCAAAATTGGTGCGAATATTTGTCAAATATTAAATAAAACCCAATGGTTAGATCTCATCTAGCTCTGGTAATTATTCTTCATGAAATGAAAAATGGTCTCTGTGTTCACTAAGGATGCTTTAATTAGAATGGAACAGAAACAAGGATATCCCCAGTTATAGTATATAATAGGAGTAATATAGAAAGTGGGGGCAGAGGTGGGTCAAGTGCACCAGAATAAAAAGACACCACCGAATACTAATTGCCATTGACCATTCTGAGAAATAAAACATTCCACTTCACATTAGCATCCACAGGACCAAGGTAACACACCTCCACCTCCACCTCTCTTTGTGGTTTAAGATTAAAGAGTTGCTTAAAATTACTCTGCAAGATAATTTCAGTGAATTTGTTAACCAGGAAACATCAGACAGACTGAAGTCATCCTCTGTTAATTTTCAGATACTCCAAAGCTGAGTGATGTAGTTCATTGTGCTCAGAGACAAATGGAGATTTTGAATTTCATTAGATACATTATTTGCTTAACTAGAATGTGGAACTGTCACTTTGTCAGACTAATTAGAGGCCCTGAAGTTAGTGGTCAAAATGCCCAGAAGAATTTTTTTGTTGTTGTTATATATCAAGCCACCAACTAAATTTTGTTCTTTTTCCTTACACAGATATTCCTAGTTTTAAACAGTATTTAAGCCTTTGTTTTTGACATTTGAATTCCTTTTAATATTCCTAAGAGTATTTCTCAGTATTTCTATTATTTTGGATACCATTATATTCATCCAATTAGTTTCCAGGCAGCATAGATTAAATTATTTTTTCCTGAGTATCTGATTATTTAGTGCCTTATTTAGATATCTTCAGCTGGAAACATAATTTAAAATATATACAACAAAAATATTAGTCAATTGATTCTTTTCTATTTTTAGTTTAAATATTGCTCATTGACTTATTTTAAAATAATTTATTGAAGAATTTAGTTTTTGTGAAATTAAAAATAGATATTCTTGGCAAGATTAATAAACAATTTTAACAAGTCGTGAATTCAAGCTAGGGTCAAAGCCTCTCACTTCAGGTAAAGTGCATTAAATTATTTCTTGCTGAATGTATCTAACAAAAATAGTAGCAAAAAATGACTAAGGTAGAGAAGAAAATAAACTATTGTAATCAGGATATTAATAGTAGTTATTTGCTTCTAGTAATTTAGTCATACAATTGTTACCTTGTCTCTAGCAATGGTATCAGAAAGTATATGGGATTAACGTCAAGGAATTTTGTCATTTTTAACTTTATGAAACCAGGAGAATTTAGAAGTCTAAAATAAATGTGTTTATACTAGTAGCTTTAATTTGCATATAGCACAAATTAGAATACTTATTTTGAAAGGATAGCAGGGTAATCACCACACAGCTTTACCTGGAAGAAGAAAGCATGGAAACCCCTAGTTCCCAAGACTTTTCAATTGGGTTTTTTAAAAAATGATTAATAGGCATACTGTATAGACTTACTAGGGTAAGTCTTCTTCTCCTTAAAATTTTAATTCTAATGCTTCTTATACTTCAGGAATCAGCAGCCACTAAAAAGTTGGGTGCTAACTGCTGCTGCCCAATCTTTCCACACATGGGTGGATAAACTGTGCAATGTAATACACAATTACTATGTGTATCACATCATGTTGTATACATTGCAAGTATTATCATAATTAATCTCTGAGAGTCAACCCTATGAGGGAGTTCCTATTATTTCCTCCCATTTTACAGATGGAAATCTAAGGCAGAGTGTGACTGTACAACTTGTCCTAGGTCACACAGCTAAGAGGGAACTGAAAATTTGAACCCAATTCAACTGATTTTAGAAATAATGTTCTTAGTCAATAGAATAATTTGCTCACGTGTGAGTGTAGCATGTAGTGCATAGGTGTTAGAGATAAACAGATGAGAGTGAGAATGTGTTAGAGATAAACAGATGAGAGTGAGAATGTGGCACTTTCATGTACGTATGTCATTTTTATTCTTTTTTTTTAGCTTTGTCAAGTTTATCTTTTACCCCTCAAATGACTTCTAATCTCATACTTCCTCAGGGAGTAAAAATTTGCAAATGCTATTATTTTTCTAAGATGTAAGCATTGACAAGAAGGCAAAAGTTAACTTTAGATTATCAAGAATGTTTCACTTGCCTTAATGCCTAGCAACATAAAATTATTTAAGTTTATTTCTTTCTGAAAGATCTCTTAACTATATTTAAAGCTTACAGATTCCAGAGTAGTCTGCATTCATTCATTAATTCTACAATAAGACCGTATCTAGCCATGTCACCATCAGACATAGAAACAGAAATTACTGTATGTTTTATTAAAAACCTATATTTGTGTCTCTATTCTCTCTCTCTCTCTTTCTCTTTTATCTAAAACCCTAATTCAGTTGTTGTTCCCTTAGGTACAAAGTACACAGTTCATAATTCATTTGATATAAAATGTCAGTTTAGATTCTTGCCCTTCTTTGATAAATGAGAAAAAACATGTACATTTCAATTTCCTCAATGCCAGAACTACCAGGAACAACCCCCTGTTGTGTTTCTCAAAGACCTTTGTGTTAAATTAAACATCAAGATTCAGAAACTGTGGGGAAGGATATTTCCTAGACAGAGAGAACAAATACATGAGACAGAGGGAGACAGCTAATGCTTTCCTATCAACCAAGTGATATCTCCCAAAGAGCATCTTTGATCTTCAAATTAGTCTTCACTTATAATTTAACGTACCGCAACCAGTCTACTGTTTCCTTACACTTAGTTTTAAGAGACAGTTGTTGGAATCATCAAGGAAAGTAAATATTTAGATGTTTAAAGACGAGTTTAATTTTCAACCTAATAGGGATAGCTTATGTATATCTTGTACTTATTATGTAACAAGCTTTACATTATTTAAACAAATAGTTGAGTACCTACCTAGTGTGCCAGCTGATCTTCCTGAGCATACATATCCTTTATTCTTTGCCTGAAACCATTGAGGAAGGTTCTGTAACTATGAAACTCCTTTCTCGATGAACAAATTGAGGCTTCGAGAAGGGATAACTTGACAACTTTCCCTAGGTCACACTATTAGTAAATAAAAATGCTGGGGTGGCGGATGGTGGATAAGTTGAATTCTGATAGTTTGACAGACACTGTGATCTCTGTGTTTCACAAATGTACTATTTGAGAGATACGCTTACTTAAATTTTAGAGTCAACCAAGTAAATGAGATTCAGACTTTTTTTCTGTAGTCATGTCCTCAATTTCAGATTTTGATGAGGAAAGTGTTCCTTCTTTCTGACGGTCTGGAGGACACAAATGATCATCCCACTTCATAACCATTTCAGTGAACAATTTTCCCACATACACTGTTCACACTGCTGAGTTCTAGAATACTCTAATTGTGAATGACTGTCTTCACTTGACTATAATTTTTTTTTTTTTGAGTTGGAGTCTCATTCCGTCACCCAGGCTGGAGTGCAGGGCCACGGTCCCGGCCACCCCAGCGTCGACCTGCTGGTCTCCGGCGATCCTTCTGCCTCAGCCTTCCAAGTAGCCGGAACTACAGGTGTGCTCTACTGCACCGGGCTAATATTTTATCTATTGTAGAAACGAGGTCTTGCCAAGTTGACCGGGCTGGTCTCAAACTGCTGACTCAGGCAATCCACTCACCTCAGTCTCTCAAAGTGCAGGTATTACAGGCTGAGCCACCGAACCCAGCCTATATTGATTTTTAATCAGATCATAGAAAATTATTTTAGTATAGGAGGAAAAAGATTTACTCATTCATAGGTTTTCTTGCTGTCTTCTTTTAAGGAAATTTAAAAAAATTTCAAAACTATGCTATTTGATAAATTAGATCTCTTTGCAAGACTGCAAATTTTGTACAATCAGAAGATCACGTCTTTCATTTTTTGAGATATAGATGACATTACCAAACATAATTCAACTTTAACATAAGCTCAAAGAGAGGAAAACTTAGTAATTTATAATAATGACACCGCTATTACACAATAATATTTTGGGTAAATGTATTTAAACAATCTTTTTTTTTTTTTTTGAGTTGGAGTCTCACTCTGTCGCCCAGACTGGAGTGCAGTGGCCACTTCCAGCCACCGCAGCCTTGACCTGCTGGGCTCCAGCGATCCTTCCGCCTCAACCTTCCCAGTAGCCGGAATTACAGGCATGCGCTACCACGACTGGATGATTTTTTGATTTATTGTAGAGATGAGGTCTCGCTGCCCAGGCAGGTCTCGCACCTGCGGGCTCAGGTAATCCACTCACCTCAGCCTCCCAAAGGCGCGGGATTACAGGCTGAGCCACCGAGCCCGGTTTATTTAAACAATTTCTAATGAAATTTTCTGCCCCATACCTACACAAAGGCTTCTGCAACAGCAAATCAAATCAGAAAATCTAAATTTTCTATTAAAATTCAAATAAATGTACATTATGTCTCACAAGTCACTCAAGTTGAAAGTGTAGAAAAAGAAATAGTTTCAGAAAACTTATGAGTCTTTTCTCCTAAAGAGCCTAAATATGAGGGCTATTTTAACATTGTCTTCTTGCAATTAGAGTTTATTGTAGAATTTCATGGGTGAATATGAAAGAAGTTGGTCAAAATACTTGGTGGGCAAATAAACATAACCACACTAGGAAAGGACCAAAGGGTTTTTGTTGTTGTTGTTGTTGTTTTTGGCCTTATACACATAGAATATACATCATATAATTCTGCTTCTGCTTAATGCTTTTTGTAAGACTATACATTTTTTTAACTATCTTTTTTTAAAAATTAGGTTGTATATTTAAGAGTAAGATTTATGTAGTTAATTGAGGAAAGTTCTCTAGTCCATTTGCAACAGGTTTTGACACCTGATAGGTCAATCCAACAATACTCTTAAAATTATATCTGACACAGCTACAGAGTCAAGCCACCTCTTCAGACCTCCGTTGATTTGTGGGGTCTCAAAATCTGTGTAACTGCTGCCAAGAGAGAATATGAGCAGTTGGTAGAAGGCTCTTGAAATAAGTAAGAGTGTAGTGGCTCAAAATTAGGCTTCTGTATGTCTTTAGCTTTGAATATTGTCTTTGCCTTTTATTAATTGCATAACCTTAACTAGTTACAAGTCAATCTCTTTTCTTCAAATTTCTCTTACATGTGTAAATAGGTATAATAATAGCATTTTCTTTGTAGAGTTTGTGAGAATTAAATAAGCTAATATATGCAAAACAGCACCTGCACCTAGTAAATGCTATCTTGGTATGAGTGATCACAAAGTCAAAAAGCTCTTTTTAATCAAATAAAAGATTACATAATCTAGATTGCTCTCCAGGCAACAATTGTTCTCTAGGCTGGAAACTATGTCAGCCTACTCTGGATTTGTGAAATCCTAGAAAGAAAAATCTTAACTATGATGTCTAACAGACAAAAAAACCCTGAAATTCAGCATAAAGATGTAACAGACTTGAGGAAACTCATTTCAAAACTCTACAGAGGAGGTGTAGCCACAAGATGCTCATTAAATAACACTCCCCAAAGGGGAAAGACTCAGGTTTTAGTTACATGCAGTTCCTTATAACAGATGTTCCATGAAGAAATAGAAGAGCAGAGGAAATTTAACTTCACAGTGGGGCTGATTAACATTCCTCAGTGCATGAAACATCATGCCTGTTGCTTTCTGGTACTACAGGTGGGATTCAACATCTGGAATTAGTTATCCATGGTATCTGTTCCTGTCCCATTCAGGAAGACTGTGAGTAATGTAATAGCTTCCTGACGTTGGAAAGACCTCTCACCCTAAAAATGGAGCTTCTATACTCAAAGACAAGTTGAGCATTTTTGCTCAGAATGTATGTTTAAGATGGTCTAGTTCAGTGTATTTCAAACTTGGACGTGCATCCAGTGACCTGGAAGGTAGTAGTGGGGTCTCATTAAAATGTAGAATGCCTGGCCCCACCCTCAGAATTTCTGATTCAGTGGATTGAGAATGGGGTTCAATAATCTGCATTTTAAGCAAGTTCCTAAGAATGCTGATGCTTCTAGTCCGGAAACACACAATGAGAAAAACGGATCTAGTCTATGCCTGCCATTTTAGATGAGAAACTTACCTCATAGTCAGGTTACTTAAGTCAGATATAATAGCTAATTAGCATAGGAGTCATTGCCAGAATTCAGGGTTCTAGGATCTGAAAGTAGAAAAGTGCCTCTAAAGACTGTCAAATAAAATGGCGCTGAGGGGCACCCTTGGAATAGTATCAGCAATTTTATAGTTTTAGACATTTTTATTTTATTTCACATCAGGTTTGCTTATTGTGATTTTCTTATTGGAAAGCTCAAAAGCCCACCTGTATGTTGAGCTGCCACAGTTTAGTATGATTTTCAAGGAGTTCTAAGGCTTCTCTAAATGTTCTCTACCCTTTTTCCTTTCTTACAAGCATCTTGTGGTAAATGCTTTTGTCTTCAAGTGACAGAAAACTCTATACACAAGGTTTAAATAATAAAAGGGGTTAATTGACTCTGGTAATTAAAAAATTAATGGAAAGGTCTGATTTTCTTCAGTGATGAATTCAAAGGATTAAATGATGTCCCCAGAATCCAGCCTACCTCTTTCCCTCAGGTGCACTCTGCTTTCTTCCATGTTGTCTACATTCTCAGACTGTTTGAGGCACAACATGGCTGGCAGTAGATTCAATTGAATGCCATATTCAAACACAGGACATGACACATGCCTCTGTTGACTGTACTGATTTGCTGCATTTCTTGGCTTTGATTGGAGCACCTGTCATTCTTGAAAAATAATCACTTTGGAATATGGGGACATACAATTCCCTTCTTGGTCAGATATAGTCCTAGACTCAACACACACAGCCTATGTTCTGAGCCTAAAAGAGCCCAGAAATTGGAGTTCTGTAATCAAGAGAAAGGGTGAAGGTATACTGAGTGCAAAAATAACACAAAGCTACTATCATTCCACAGGGACATGAAAGCTAGAATTACTAATTTCCTACTATGTGCCCAAGCCAAGTCAAGGTAAATGGTGAAAGTGATACAGGAAGAGAGATCAGCTATGACTCTTGTGTTCTACCTCCATTCACTCATCCATTCTATCTTCACCATTAATATATACTCTAGTAGATACGTATATATGAAACATTTTTTTAATGGAAGATAGTATAAGTTCCAAAATAATCACTGAAATGTGAGGAGAAGGATTAATCTCATAAAACATATACTAGATATCCTCTTGGTTCTAGTTTAATTTGTTCCAGTAATTAATAATCAGGAAAAAAATCACAGTGGTTGCAGTGAATTTGCCACTGTTATCACAATCAATTCTTCATTACATTTTGCCCTTTAGATACTGGGGAGTCTATACCCAGAGTCTATTCGGGTCTTTTAGACTCTGGGCCGTCTATATTACTTTAGAGAGATGCGACAGGCATTTTCTTGATGCTGCCAATAAAAATAAATGGGAAATATGGTCTCTAAGTATCTAAGTATCGAAGTATCTATTAAGAATTGTCTAACTTTTGTAAGAATATGCATATAGGTAGGTAATTGTTCATAGAATTGTATGCAAGTCAGGTATAGAATCTGTCTATGATAAAAAAAGGAAAAATAAAAGAATAAGAGATTATTTTTAAGAAATAAAGCAAAAATTTCTTTAGGGCACTATAAGAATTCAAACAAAACTTCAAGTTGCTTTCAAACTGCAGAGCCAGTCAGACATACATAATTTTTTTAAACCTTAAAGTTATAGTTAAACCTTTCTTCTAAGATAAAAACAGAAAGAGAATTGTACTTATTCTTTTTAAAAATGTGATTTTTAAAAATATCAGTGGAACTTAAAGGAACAATATTTCCTACCCCTCTCCCCTGGTAAAATAGAAATAATGTGATTTTAATTTTTTGTCTCTCTGTCTTGCCCCAGGATGCTCTAAAGACAGCATTTAATTGTGTGTGTTGGCTGTGTATATTTCTATATAAGCCACATGAGAATATGCAAATGTGGAAAGCTGGCAGCCCTTTGCTGGAGGCTTGTTGAGTCCATGGTAAGCATACTTCAAAGATCCTTCCATCTTCTCCACGACTCAGAAGTTAGTCCCTTTCTGAGGTGTTTTTATAAGCAGGAAGTTCATTGTCAAGATGGTGAATATGAAAAGTGAAAAAATTTCACAAATTATGAAAAAGAAATATTTGACTTATAATATATAATTTTACACACACACACACACACACACACACACGGAGCAAGGTAATTTATCAATTCCAATAAGATAAAGGTATGACTTTTCAGGGAAAAATTTGAAAGCTTGTTTGAGACAGTCATAAATCCTGCGGTTTTAGTCTCATAACATATTTGGGAGAAAATGTGGCTTAAGCTAAATGGGCAGTATGTGTTTTCAAAAGCACACTATCTATTTTATTAACAATTTAAATACTTTTTATTTGTTGATTTCTCTTACTTTATTACCCTCAACGGGTTGATTTTTCCAGAGGAAAAACAACAGCACATTTGGAAGATATACACAGAAGTAAAACATTATGCACAACTATTCTAAAGATTCATACGACCTGGATGTAATATAAAATGTATAGCTTTTAATATACTGAAGGTAAAGACAAACCATCTGCTCATGTGGTAGAATATGGTTGTTTTAAAGAATGCTATTCCTCACTATCCTATATCTTCATTGTGGCTTTTACAATATAAAAGGCAGTTAATCTCATCTTTCCTTCTATTCTCTGAATAAGGTAATAAACCATCTTAGCCAATTGTTTATTTCAGCTGCTTACTTACAGCTTATTTTGTTTTTTATTTTTATTCCTTTGTATTCGTTCAATTTTTAAGATATCCCATGGCCACCCATACATTAAAGTTTCTACATGTATCTTACAAATAAATCAAAGTGAATACAGAGCAGATAGGAAATGGAAAACACATACTGATGGACTTTGTATTTGTCTCTGACAAGCAAACTTTTACAGCTTTGAGAACTATTAATTTCATTTTGCAAAGTAGCATCTTGACATTGTATTAAGTAGATTTTAAAAGGCATAGAAATATTTTACACTTCCCAGTGCCATAGTGAATGAAGAAAGTGCAGGATACAATGGGGTTTGCATTTGCAATTCTTATTTATTTATTCTTTTGCTATTGGGACTACCGTTGTTTTTTGAGCTTCTAATTGTTCTTAATTCTTTTAGGGAGCCTGCCATCAAATGATAGCATTCTTCCCATTGGTTGGACAAAAGTGCTACCCAGAGTGCACTCCTCTTAAGTCCTAAAAAGAGATTTTGGTTGAAATTAGAAGAGAAAGTTTAGTTCTAGCCTTTGAAATTGTAGGAGAAAAATAAGTTCCTTGCACAAGTCATGCCAAAAATCTCAGACTCAGTTCTTAGTCAATTGAAGGGATATAATCAATGCTTTCTTTTTTTTTTTCTTTTAAGGCAGAGCTGTTGTAACATGAGAAGAATTTGATACCACTGTCTTGACACTCCTAGTGGAGTAGACTGTTCCAAAGGTGGATAATTCTACCACCTTTAAAGCACTTCCTTTTCTTAAACAGCAGACACTCTCTTTACCTACCTATTCTTTACTGACTTGCCAGATTAATAACAATTTTTCAGTTGCTCTATAGTGCACAGAGACAGATAGTTGACTATCCTCGAGCTCAAGGGCAGAATTCTGCAGTCACCAGTAGAATTATACACTTACCAAGAGTCAGTTGTATTTTCAAAACTGTTATGTCAATTGTGGTTCTCATTGTAATTATGTAATTTAATTAAATATTACTTAAAGTGATGAACACTAGTCAAATAATAGAAACTTGTTTTTATGAAAATTAACTGCTTTGTAAAACTTAAAATGATGACTTAATAAAACAGTGCTGGCTAACTGGTATAGGAAAAATAAAAGACTGAGAAAATTAGAAGAACCTAGAAAGGTTCTGTAATTAGATTATTTTTAATTGTCTTTAAATTTAGTTCTCCTCTTAAAGGAGCCTTAAAAGTGGTAATCACAAACTATGCATTATGAATATACTTTTTGTAACAAAGCTGCTAGATTTATAAACAGCAAATCAATGCTCTAAGAAAACTATTTGGCCCTAGATAACAAGATTAGTGGATAAATGTATAGATAAATATATAATTATGTGTTCTAAATTAAAGTTGTGTTAAATATACATTAGAATTTTTAAAAATGTTCTGTTTTAGTTACCATTCTCAGTTAACTGTTCAACCACCAGTTACAATATATAGATAAATTAATTGAAAATGATGGCTTAAACAGATTAAATACACGCACACATATATAAACATATTTCAAGAGGATTCCATATTATTTATTTATACTCCGCTATGGCAATTGTGATGGGACTAAGATAAAATAATTTTAGGATGAATTCAACTCTGAATGTTAGTTGTAACCCTGAAAAATATTTATTCACATAAAAGATGCAGCAATATCAAAGGACAATTTTCAGAATCATTTTCCTAATTATTACTACCACAAAGTATCCTGGTCATTCATTTACTCAGCAGATACTTTGTGCTAGACACTGTAACTGCAAAAAATATACAAAATCAAACACAATTCCTATCCTCACAGCTCATAGTTGCAAGCAGAAATTAGAATATCCAAGCTCTGGATGTGAGAAATAACTAAAATAATTTTTAAAAGTTAACTGCATATAAGAGGAGACCAGAATTTTTCCCTCCAGTGTTGAGCTATAAACATTTTAGACAAGAATCTATTGATATAAATGTAATGATCTTTATACCAAAATCAAATGTTAAAAATAATTTTCATGTTAGGAAAGATTTTCTTATATACCCTTCAAGGAAAAATGTAGTAAACTGCTTTCTTAATCTTTTTGTTTTCTTATTCTAGTATATCATTTTTTCAAAAAGAGGACTAATTTAAAAGAAAACATATATTTGTATAATACTTGCGTGTATGTATATGAACACATACACAAACACATACAATCTAAAAATCAGTCACTTAGACATTTATAGAGGATTGATATATTAATGAGACCCAATAAACCATACCTTCCAGTATATTGCTTTTTGACTTGGCCAAGAAATTTGCTTTGGCCAGCTTGAGGCAAGCAGAGGTTTAATAAGTGGTTCCACATTGGAGCCTGAGTCATGAAACCCTGAGGTCACCATTCTCTGGAGAAGCCCTATCCAGCCTCCTTGAACAAGAAGAACCACCCCTGTGAGAAATAATTTTTAAAATGCTTGTTTAAGTTTCCAAGTTTTGGGTAGTTTTTTACACAGCAGTACATGAAAGAGTATTCCAGTCTCCAAAATCCAAACGACAATTAATTCAGTAAGTCAATTGATTAAAAAACCAGTGGTTAACATATTTCCTTAACAGTATTATTGAGCAAAAATTACATGCTAATATTTTAAAAAGCAAATATTCATTTAGTTATTCGAAAGTACACTGTCAAAACAAGTACTACCCTTTCCTAGTTCAGTGAAAAATGCGATAGAGTTTTAATTCCAAGATTTAAATTTGAGGACAATTAGAAAAAGGTGAATAACATTGAGTATAAAATTTTAAAATTCCTCTATTGTGGCTAGCATGAACAAAATTATAAAAGTCATTTTTGTGAATACATTATATGGATAATACAAGTTTTAAAAAATTGTATTCAATAAATAGTTTGATAAAAAATAGATGAGAGTTTTATTAAGAAAAAAAGTGCTGTTTTTTCACCCATTTTAATCTCAATGTAACCAATGAGAGTTTGATGTAAAAATCATTTGCAAATTATGATCTAGAGGTCATGGGGGAGGATATTAAAGCTATTTCAATAGGAAAATCACTTCCCATCCTTCCTCCTTACTTCATCATCCAATACACATCACAACCACCCCTTAGCAGGGTTACTGGTCTGGCCATATTTATGTCAACACTCTAAGGGATAAGTGTAGGAAAAGATAGGGATGTAGCAAGATGAAATTATCCTGGTCTCTGCAGCCTGTGTGAAAGACTGATTTTTTTTTACTTGCCCTCTCTATAAAGCATTTTCCAGGACCCAAAATTTCTTAGTAGAAAAAAGAACAAGGCAGGTAGTAAGCTCCAAATGTTTACCAAGACAGGTATTAGGCTAAGCATGTTTCATATATGGTGTTGTTAAATCCTCCAATAATTATATCAGGTAGGAATTACCATCCAACCTATTTTATGATGGACAAACTGAGGCACAGTTATATTTTCAAATTTGTTTATAGTCAGTCAGCCAGTGAAAGAGAAGGATTTAAGGTGTTTCCTTTCCAGGATGCCAAAGCACTATGCTTTTACAGTGTGCCTAAGTTTTAATTCCTAACAAATTTCACTCCTTTTTTTAAAAAATTGATGATTTAGGTGGGGGGGTTCATGGAAGAAGAAACAGTCGAAAAGACCCTGAAAAACAAACCACTCATATCTGTTTTGTACCACTCAGTTTTTGATTTTGTAATAATACATTCTGGAAAATAAACAGGTTCCTCCAGCCTAGTATTTTTTATGAAGTTTATAGATTATAATAATTCTCATCAATTTAAAGGTATAAATGACAAATTATTTACTATCAGAGGAAAACAGGGTTAAGTTCACAATCTAAGGTGGCTCTGAGTTCCTTTCAGTGTTCCAATAAAGTAGTTCAGAAAAAGATAAACAGAAGAAAATTATTCCTTTTGGAAAAATAGAAAACTTTCATAAAAAATCTGTTTCTAGCTCGTCAGTATGGAATTTGTCACTAATCATTTTAAACTATGCCCTTTTATGCTTCTTCTGTCTCTTTTAGCTTTCTGAGTAGTTCTTTGATGTAACAAAGACAGTTTCAGACAAGATTTCAGTTCATCTGGAAAAAAAAGGTTTAAGTCTGGAGGCAAAATGCAGTGTATTTAAAATTTATATACTCCATAATGCCTTTGTTCTGAACTTGAAGATCCTGCAAAACTTCTAAGCTTCTTCGCCTTCCTCTCTAAGCTCATTTGTTCTTCCTTTGCTTATTATCATGCAACTGTGACTTTAACTGGTGGTTCCATCATTTAACTACATGCAGAGTCATGGCTGACCCTTTCTGATCAATTGCCAATCCATACAGGTTTGACTGATAAAAGAGCCAATTAGATTTAAGCAAATTAAGGGACATCACCAATGTCAACCACTTATTAAACTGAATGCTGAATTCCATGCATACAAAACACTAATGCACTGAGCCCCATTAAGCGCTGAAATCCTAACCCCATTAGTAACTCCAGACCTTGAAGGGGTAAAGGGCACAGGAAAGTTTCATATTTATGGATTAACATTTGGATTCCATTTTTATTTTTTTAATTCTTTTCCTAGAACTCTTGAACCTGTACCATAATGCTATTCAAGAGCTCAGATTAAATATATTCTTTATTTTGAAGAGTATCTTCATGCTAAATATGAGCATTATCTTATTACAAACAACCTAAAAATATAGTAATTTTAGAAATACAAAACACTTGCATGCACAGAAGTAGGTGAAGATCTGCTATATAATTTTATTTTATTTATTTTTTCCTCTTTTAATTTTTATTTTAAAATTGTGGGGTACAATTTAGGGTGAGGTATACAAATATTCATTGTGCATGTACCCTTGTGGATGAGGTGTGCCCCCCACCCCATGCTACATAATTTTAGAAAGAGAGAAATTCCTCTAGTTGCCAAAGTGACATTTAAAATAAAAGTTTCAAATAAAAAATGTGTGCTAATTGAGAGCTACCACTGGTCATCTAGGTGCTAGGTTTTTTAGTGGTATCATCTTGCCTTCTTTATTTCCTATCTTCAAATAATTTGAATTTATCATATTTTTAAACATATTTTTTCCCACTGAAAAAAGAGATAGCTATGGGCAAATAAGATGTTTCTTAATCATCAACTAAGAGATAATATATCATGGTAAAATTATTTAGATCATGTCCCTTTCACCTCTCCCATCCAAATTCCTATATAAATTAAGAACAGTTCATCTTATGCCCACCTGAGAAAGTAACCACTATAGGGGAAGAATCAAAGAGTGATGAGTTGGTGCAATTTGAGAATATTTCTTACCTCTAATACCATCATCCTCTTTACAGTATGGGCTCCCAATTTTATCTACATGGCCACAGTATTTCTACATTGGACAGTAGTGTACAGAGATCATATTTTTGCAGCTGACTACAATATAAGGTTGCTAGAGGTGAGGCCTGTGTAGGACTGAGCAATGATAAACTTACAACTTAAAACTGGTAATTAAACTATCTTGGCCAATTTATTTATTCATTCATTCACCAATTATTCATTATACACCTACCATGTGTCAGTTTGGTCTAGGCACTGAAGATAAAAATATGAGTAAGAAACAGACCCTACTGTATAGGATCTTATAACTAGTGATTGTGACAGTAGGATTAAACAGGCAATTTCAATATAATATAATTGTACTCTGAGATACAGAAAGGCCCTATATCAGCCTTTGTTGGCAAGAGATGACTTTCTGATGGACTAATTTTGATATTGAACCTAACAAAATGAGTAGTACTTGGCCAGATAAAAGGGGTAAAGGGGGTTTTACAAGCCACATTTTATAGCAACTATTAGATAAAGAAAAAATAGCATTTTTATTTTGCTTAAACCTTCTGTTATTTTGTTTTTAAACAATACTGAGAAGAAACATAGCTAAGGGTATTATTACAAATCTTGCATCATCCAGCATTGAAAGATACTAGAAATTCAACACCACCATAAAAGAGATCTAATAGTGAAATCAAGGAAATAGCAATAATGATAATAATCCAAATATAATGGAAAAGTAAATAGAATATAGGACCTTCTCTGCCCATAAGTTGGTTCAATTCTGTATATTGGTTCATTTATTATTCATTTCAGTATGAAACACAGTTCACTGGACAAAGACATGGAAGATTTCTTTAATAACTCTCAGTACTAATTTAATTCTACTTAAACACACATATTCCAGCAAATGCCACATGCTTTTCGGCATGATTTTTATGTGTAAATCAGGATAATATGTTTTCAGATCATTAAGTAAAAGGAAGCATGAACTAAAACCTATTTAATCAATGAGGTATCACCTTTAAACTGCTACAAGGTCATAAAAAAGATGATTTCAAAGCTATAAGTTTCCTAATTGTAATCAACAACAATCTAATGATAAAAGAAAGTATGTCCTAATGGCTGTAATAAACTTTAGCAAATCACTATCTGTCTTTAAAGACATTTGCTTCCTCTTTGGTGAAGGGCTATCTCCCAAATTCTGGATTTCTGAATATATAAAGTGAGTGAGTGCATCAGCCCCAGGAAGTGTGGGCCCACAGAGCGTTATGATAATGACACAGATAAGCAACCACAGTGCAGAGGTGAAGATAAGCCTCAGTTAACAGTTTGCCTCAGTTCTACCGCACCACTATAAAACAATATTTTAGTTTGCATAATACTAAACCTTCTAAGACAGATATCTTCATATAGTGCATACTGAGTTAGCAATAGGAGCTTGCTACCTTTAACTGAATCATTATATATGTACATCTAACTAATTATTAGATTATACATACTTAATACATAAACAATGAATTAAATTAGCTCTATTTTCTCAATATGATATAAATTATTGTGAATTACAAAATATCTAAATCAGTGTAAATACCATAAAATAAATATTAACTTATTAAGTATTTTATATACCCTGTTGAGGTATTACTATATCACTAAAATCTTCCTATGCCACTGATTACTCTTTAATTTCTAAATGTCAATAAAGAGTAATATATAATAAGGTTTAGGGTCACCATAGTTTTTCTCCCCTCTAGCATGTGGGTTAGAATGAAAAGTAAAGATATGCATACCCAAGGTTTTCTTCATAGGGGGTTTTGTTTTGCTTTGTGCTTTGGTCTCTATTCTTAAACACACATTTATCTAAATTTAATTTTCTTTTTAAATAATTGGTTCATGACATATGATACTAATATGAGTTGATCAGTCCCCAAAGTTTCTTGTAATCGTTATTTTCTTAAATAATGTGGCTTCTGACATTTAGAGTTTCAAGTGTTTTAGTAAACATTCATTCATTAAAGCTAATAATGTCTTAAAAGGCAGATGATAGTGAGTGGTTTTTATGATATATCAGGTAATGAATCTTTTCTTGGGGGAAGAGGTTCTACACTAACTGCAG
Source organism: Cephalopachus bancanus (assembly GCA_027257055.1). NCBI lineage: Eukaryota > Metazoa > Chordata > Mammalia > Primates > Tarsiidae > Cephalopachus > Cephalopachus bancanus. The sequence continues at coordinate 3,741,417 of JAPVLO010000079.1, forward strand.
GTCCACATTTATATTTCTCCAGTGATGAGGCATTTGCTATTCTTATACTCTTCGTGACTGGATGGGGATTTTCCTGCCCTGCAGATTGCTGACAACAAGATTTTAACATTCTCCCTCAGTCCAGAGCACACTGTTTCCTGGAAACTGGGCTTCAGGGCAGACGTTAGATGTCCTGGTGTATCCTTCAATATTTTCAGGAAACATACATTCCTGGATATTAGGCATGCTTTCTGCCCAAGGGCCATCCATGTCAATCCTAGAGGGAGTTTTTTTCTTCCCAATTAGCTCCCACAAATAGTTAAAACACAATGAAGTTGATTGTAGATCAAAATAATGGTAATTGTGAATGAATTAGGTCCATTTTTATATAAAATTTTAAAATAAAAATATCCACATTCCAGCCCATTTCACATATGAATGTGGTACTGCTGAACTGTTAATCATTAGGACAAAGGATTTTTTTTAACTTTATAATTTTTTATTTTAAAGATGTGGGGTACAATTCAGGGTTAGGTATACAAATGCTTATTATGTAGGTACCCTTGTTGATGAGGTATGTCCCCTCTCCCCTGGCAGCTTCCCTCAACTGCCAATCCTACTCCCCCTACCCTGGCAGTTTCCCACTACTGCCAGTCTCTTTCTTATAGTATTATAATAATTGTTCAAGGATTTAAAGGTGTTTTTCTATGGTTCAAATCGAGTTTTGCTGTTCTGTCACCTGCACCCTACTCTTTTTTGTCAGATGGAAAAATGGTTTTAAGTATCCATCTAAACTAGCTCTTCAGAATACCAGAAATGGAAGCCATTTGCAGAAGAAAATAAAAGCTCAAACTGCAAATAGGACTTAAATCTAAGTGAAGTCTCAACCAAAAGCATTTCCCAATCTTCTTAGCATGCAGAAATCCAGAGACATGTGTGACTGTACAGGACATATACAAGTTCAAGGGCCATCCTTAACACACACAGTGTCAGATGAATGCAGTCTCAACAAAACAGTGAAATAATATCAATAAAACAGAACAACCAGAAGAACCAGAAATACAATTGAGCCTCTAAGTTCTAAAATAAGAAAAAAAAATCAACTCCAACAATAAACAGGGTGATCAATAGAGAGTTAGTTCTAATATACTTATATAAATTAGATAGGTTAGCCGGGCTCGGTGGCTCAGCCTGTAATCCCGCGCCTTTGGGAGGCTGAGGTGAGTGGATTGCCTGAGCCCGCGGGTTCAAGGACCCACCTGGGCAGCGAGATCTCATCTCTACAATAAATAAAAAAATCAGCCGGGAGTGGTAGCGCATGCCTGTAATTCCAGCTACTTGGAAGGCTGAGGAAGAAGGACCACCGGAGCCCAGCAGGTCGAGGCTGCAGTGGCTGGAAGCGGCCACCGCACTCCAGTCTGGGCGACAGAGTGAGAGTCCAACTCAAAAAATTAATTAATTAATTAATTAATTAATTAATTAGATAGGTTACATTTTTCATAGACTTACCCCCCTGGAGGCATTGCAATCATTATAGGATCAGTTATCAAGCTTCCCTGGCTGTTTGAAATATTCACTTGTACAGTATAGTTAGTAAAAGGAATCAATCCATTGATGAGCACCCAAAGGTTGGTCTCTTCTCCACTGTACATTACTTTTGTGCCATTCAGAAGAGTGTAGTTATTACCTGCTGATTAAAAAAGAAAATTACTAAAATTAGTATGTATTTAAAGGTTCCTTCCTGCCGTTACTTGAATATCTTCCTGCGTCCCTAAATATACTGTACCAAATAGAACTATAATATCACCACCCTAAGAGGCATTGCACATGCTCCTATAAATGTGAATAAATGAAGAAAATTTTTATTTTACTACCTTATGAACAAAAATGTTACACGGGTTAACAACTCTAATTCACTCATCACAGTGATCAAAATAATTTGATAGATCTTATAAGATAAATGTAGCATTAAGTCATGTCACAAGTATCATGCATGAGCCAAAATAATGTATAGTCATATAAATTGATCACCTGATGAGTGACTCATACTTTTTAAAGTGTTTTTTTTCATACATGTTTTTTGATATGCTGAAAGGAAGAAATAACACTCTTCTCCCCAATAGAGTGGTTCTGGATATAAATAGTGTACTCAGATACGGGTCAGATATTTTATATATCGTCAGTTGAGGTATTTTCTACTCATTCTGCTTGAGAGGTGGGTTGACTTCTTTCTTTCTAATGCCTCTTCAGATTAGAATTAGTCAGAATACCCTGAAAAGCAACTGGGAATGGGAGATAATTTATGCCCATCTTGACCAGGAGGTCTATTTTTCTTAGGTTTATGGGAAAATGCAGATGCTCACTGGCTGTATAAAATAATTATGTTCAATGTATCTTCCCCCAGGTCACCACCACCACCCTTCCAAAGCTGAAGCAAACCCACTCTCAAATCTCAAGATCTCCAGGATAGAGGAAAGCACTGCTGCCTGATAGCAGTATTTTCTCTCTCTCTTTTACCACTGGGTTACTTTCAAAGATAAGAAGAGTCAGAAACTAAGGTTAAAATAAGAATAGGGCTACAACTAAAAGCTGCAACATTTCTTTCACTTTCTATATTCAATACTTTCCTGAAAAGTTTACATGAGGAAATTTTTCCAAAATGCTGCTTAATTTTGATCAATTTTAGGAATGTTATAATTTAAAACACAGAAAAATGAACCACTAAGAATACCAATATTTCTTCAAATATCCTTCTTCCTTTGTCAAAACACTTTTTATTTTATATACTTTTAATCTTCTCTACACTTCAGTAGATATAGGCAAATGAAAACAAAACAAAAACCCATGATATGGGACTTCAAGGGGAAAAGTAAGAATATTTGTAAGATCTCCAGATACCATTATAATCTTTATTGATTACATGTTTAAAAAATAGAAGATGGTCACATATTGAAAATTATCATGTTGTATAGTAAATAAAACTTAATGGCTGCAATATCTAAAAAAATCATATTTGAGCACAGTTTAGTAGCAAAGTATAGTGCAAAGAACATAAATTTAGTTGTCAGAGAGTCCTGTATTTGAATCGCTCTTTCTATTTTTTTAGTAATGTGCACTTTGCTAAGTCACTTAATATTTCCAAACCCCTGCTTATTCATTTGTGAACTGAGAATGATAATACAGGACTTACATTGTAGTGTTATTGTGAAAGTTAAGTGAAACAATTTGCTTACCATACTCAGCACATAATAACAGTAGTTAGGAATGATGTTACTGTTTTTGTTGTAATCCATACAACTCATACATTTCAAACTTTTAGAATTAGCAAGTGATTGAGAATTATACACCCTGTATTTCATTTTCTCAGTAGCTATTACCTACCTATTAAATTATCTACCCCTCCCAATCTAACAATATATTATTTAAAAATTTTAAGGTTTTTAACAAAGCAACACAAATCTCACTCACTACTGTCATGCCATTGTCCCACTACACTACACTTCAAACTGAAATTAATGAAGATCAAATAATGCAAAAGAGGCTCTGATATCTTGTTATGACTCGATCATTTTCATGAAATGTGGTAAGGAAGACAAAAACTGAAATTATAAAACATTTTTTAATAAAGATACTTAAAATACTTTGGGGACAGAGGAAGTAGTTGAAAATTTTATTGTTGCAAAACACACGGGTTTTAAGTGTTTTTCATGACCAGAAAAAAATCCCTAGTGGTATACAATATATTTTTTTTTACTCTGGGCTTAAAATCGGCACATCCAGATGAGTGGTTGACTTCAAAGGGAATAAATGGTACTGTGTGCTAAAGCATGTCAATGATAATTTGTATCTCTTTCAGTAAAGCCAGATGAGGCATATTCATAGCTTAAAGAATGATTTCAAATTCCTAAAATAGAAACAGATAATGTACTCTTATATATGTGTAATATACACCAGTAAGATGTTTTGAAACCTACAAAGCAGCCTTTGATAATTTCTTTATGCATTAAAAAGATATTTCCAAATTATATCATTTTCATTTTCATAGGTTCTTTACAATTAACTAGTCAGCTTTATTCCACTGAAGATTATTGAGCTAGGCACTGGTGAGACTGTGCCCCAAATGCCTAAGACATAGTTTCTGCACACAAGAAACCTGGTTAAGATTAAATACAAGTCCCTTCTAACCATTGCCTAAGGAAAATTACATTATCGGTATCAGAAGATCTCCTGAAGTTCTCATGAGATAGTTCCTGGGAAACATCTTCAGTTATAGCTGAAACAACTGTTGTTATTGTCACATGCCCAGTTGTAAAATTTCAAAAAGGTCAGCCTATCCTACAGAGACCTAGGCTGATGCTCAATTGACTCTGACGTAGAAGAACTGCATATCGTCTACGAAATTGAAATTTGCAAAACAACAACGAAAATTCTAAAATTAAGCCATGAGAATGCAATTATAAAAATGTCTAGCAAGGTACAAATAAAAGATCAATGAGTAAACATCTATGATTACAACATTGGTGAAAATTTTTCCCTTGCATTTTGTTTGTTTGTTTTTGAAGAAAATTTTGAGCTGTAAAACAAACACTATTGCTAGCTTTGAAAATGACATGGCAAAGGGAAATATATTAAATACCACTTTATTCTAAGTTTCCCAGATAACAACATTAATACATGGTAATTATACAATTAGTTGTAACATTAAGTTCTAGTTATACAACAATGATTACTCAGTAATTATAAGAAGTATATAATTACTCAATAATTATGAGAAGTATGCAATTACATAACCATTTTGCTCAGCTTGAAAAAACGAACTTGTACATCTCCAGGAACCAAGCAGCTGAGGGAGTCTAATGTTCTCTCACCCCTACTAACATACAGTTCAATTCACAGACCTAGAGCAACTGACAGAATTTCAACCCTCAGTGAATCTCAGAAATCTCCAGATTCAAAACCAAAGCAGGATCCACAGATTCTGGCTCTTCCTCCACTTCTTTCTCCCTGTCGTCCCTTTCATTCTTTGACTTTCAGCAATCTGAGCTCTGGGTATGGAGGAAAGAGTCTTAAAATGCAAGTCCTAGATTCCCCCTCTTAAGAGGGTTGTGCTTTACCACTTTTCACTGCATAAAACTGTGTTTTCAGTGGGCTGGAAAATTCAGCCCCATTGATTCTGCCTCAAAAACCAAGCTTGAAAATGCTAAACTGATAAGCATTGCCTATCACAGGTGACCATTCCTGTCTGGTCAGCCTCAGATTTGACCCTATTTGTGAGTACAAGTGGATGTTGCAGGCCCTTTTATGCTTCAATACTCTGGAACCTCAATTCCCTTTTCCTGCCCTAACCCCACTTGAGCATTGTGGCTTTAAGTTGAGTTCCCCTCCTTCACTCTCTGTGGCTTGGTTGGAACCATTTCACTTTAACTGAGGATTTCACTAAGCTCTTTGCACAATGAGGTTGTCTATACCAGTGTTCCAGGGTTCACCTACATCAAAATCACCTGTGGGCACCTCGTAAAGATTCATATACCTGAGTTTCATTCCAGACCTACTGGATGAGACTTCCAGAAAGTAGGGCCCAGGAATCACTGGATGATTTTTCTTCAGCATGCTGAAATTTGAGAACTACTAAACGTATTCAATCCAGATTCTGGTTGGTCTTAAAGAGATCATGATAATTCATTTCCTGTTTCTAAACATATTTGGCATTCTTACTAATGATGCCTTTGACTATAGCTTTGGACTATAAAATGTTTGCAATGTTAGTGAAATAAAATATCTACAGAAAGTGCAAAGCTAAGGTTTAAAATAGATCTCTCTTTACAGACTACAAAACTGCATACAATTGTTCTGTAAGAAATTCTAAAATATGTATTAAAACAATTTTTAAAATGAGTAATCATTATTGTACACCTGAAAACAATAAATTCAGAATTTCTGATTTAAGTATTATTTCTCTCTCTCTTGCTCTCTATCTTTCTACTGAGGAAACAGCAGAAGGAAAGATTCTTTATGTTGACCAACATCACACATTCTAAGTGCAAAACAAGTTTTATATAGATCATGCAACATATTCAAATAAACTTCTACTTGCTTGTCAGGATATTCTATACCCTTAAGGGTCTTGAAAGAGCTTAATTCATTTGGTCCTACTCTCCTATTTTATTTTGAAGAAAGAAATGTTAAATGAGGAAATAGCCCAACAAAATCTCACATGAACAACAAATTTTCCTTGTAAAGAACCTTTTCTTGAGCTTCAAATATGAAGTCCTACTAAAATGTTAACAATATTAATGCCCATTTTCTAAGATGAAAAGCTTCCTTTCAATGCTCTTATTTGTAGTATATTAGAATATTTTTTGTAATTATTTTTTTAAGCAAAAAACAGCATAAATAGGTATTTTCACATGTATGATTCAGGGATGCGTAAATGATTGCTGTCCCCAGGATACCATCCTGTGGGGTTCTCTAGATTGAAATAACATAAATGGGTATCCTTTTCCATTCTTGTTATAATCATTGTCACAAGAATTTTAATGCACCATATATTCCATAATTTTTTTTTCCTCTGTGCTGTACTGCTCTGACCTTTTCAATATTCTATAATTTGACTGGCTGGCCATTTCAGTTCTCTCCTTTTTACAGCCTTATTAACTTGTGGGAAAGAGGTGAAATGAACAACCAATCAGAATACATAATATTGCAAAGGTCAGCGTAGTCCTATACAGTATCATCACACATGGAATACTGTATGCCAGGCATTAACATCCTGATATCTTATTCATGTGACAAAGATTGTAACAAGAACAGAAAATGGCACAACATGAATCCATTCTCATGACAAAGATTATAATGAGAAATGACAGCGAACAAACCAAACTGATTCTTGTTACCTTGTGAGGATTTTATATGTCAGACCTGGTCTTGCTTTAAGTTAGCCTTTTTCTGAATCCAATTACACCTTAAGGTAGGAAAGGTATTAACTAATTTTTTCACTTCTTGCTGTAAAAAAGAAAATGCTACATTTTTCCTGTATTGATCTCAATTTTACTATTGTTCGGCTCCATCTCACTATTCAAGAATTCTGCCAATAGCAAAATCAAATGACCTCGAATAGTGATCAGGGTACAGTGGCCGAATTAGCCCTTTAATGTGAGCTAGGAATTCTAGGTCACATTAGATAACCGGTATTAATATTTAAGTTACATTTATTTATTCTTTCTAAAGATATTATTTTAAATTACTTCATCCCCAAAATGATAGTGTCCTCCAAATTCCATCATTGTAATAGATCTCATGTTGATAGGTTGCTGGTTATTTTTTTATTTTGTAATTAATTTTGGAGTCAAAGGGACCTATTCCTGGCCTTACATTTTTTACATAGAATACACACACACACACACACACACACACACACCACACACACACACACACACCTGCCTTCTCCATAGAAATTTTAGAAAGAGAAAGAATAAGTAGCCTGTGAATCACTAAGACCTCTTGAGAAGGACAGTGCTTGATTAATGCATCATATTTCTTATATTACTGTAATTGTGATTTTAATTAGTTGTCTGTCATCCAGTAAAAGCTGTACTTCTTTGATTCCTCTTTAAGTTGGCTATTCTGCTAGTATGACAACTATAATTCAAGGAAAGGGTTTCATCCACTCACCAAAAGATGCTTCAGAATCATGTGCTCTGACTGTTCCCATGCAAGAGAACAACTCTATAGATACTAAAAAACTTTTTGTTTTGTTCTGCTTTGAATTTTTATTTAATGTGTGGGCAAGGGCACACCTAAAGTTGGATAATTAGTCTTCTAAATATTGCAAATCATTTAAAAAAATTTGAAGCATTTTTTTTCCATCAAGTTTGCTTTATGTACCACAGTCAGATTTTCCTAAATGGATCTCATTTTCTTTAACACCAGAAAGAAATTTAAGAGCAGGGAGAATAGGCAAAATCTCTGTACCTTCTGTTAAATATTGCTGCAAACCTAAACCTGTACTTAAAATAAAGTTCATTAAAAAAGGAAAAATATGTGTAGGTATATGTTTATATACATAATTATGATATAGTCTATAGAGAGCATTCACTACATATTACATGTTGTACTAATATAAGTCACTTTAGTTCACTATATATTCATATAGAGAGAGAAGGAATTCAGAGATTTACTGTGGCTGTGGTGAATTAGAAAAGTATGATCTATGGCCTAGTTTCATTAACCATGTTGTTCTCTGAAATGTCAGACTTTTTCTACTTATTTTTTCCTCCTCTGGGCAAAGTGTTATTTTGCTGAGCTTTTAGTGCAACTGTGATCAGATGGATAACTTGGTGACCGTTATTGATTCTAAAACTGAGACTATTACCCATTCTTCATTCAGTAAAATGTTTAAAAATTTATTTTTATCACTAGGATATATATGTTTAAGACAGTTCCTCCCTGAAAGGAGAGCAGTCATTTTGGCAGTACAGTGTTTGGGTGAGGATGAGAGCATGTTTTGCTGGTGACTTCTACCTGCTGTACTTGCTCCAGTCACAGAGTCAGGTGTTCCTGTTCTAGTTATGATCTTATAGTTTCTGTGGGTCAGGAGTCTGGCTTGGCTTACTGGGATCTCTGCTTAAGATTTCAAAAGGCTTCAATTAAGGTGTCATCCAGGACTGAAGTCTCATCTCAAGGCTCCAATGAGGAAGGCTCTCCACCAAGGTCAAGTGGCTGTTGGCAGCATTCAGTTCGTTGCAGGCTGTCAGGACTGAGGGTCTCAGTGTCTTGCTGGTTATCAGCTGGAGGTTGCCCTGAGTTACTAGTTGTGTGCTACTTGGAGGTCATTCTCATTTCTTCCCATGTTGTGCCTACCCAGCAAGGCAATTTGATGTACCAAAGGGAAAGAGTTTCCTAGCAAGATGGGTTACAATCATATGGAAGTGATATTCCATTGCCTTTGTCATATTCTATTGGTTAAAAGTCACAGGTTTTGAACACATTCAAGAGGAGGAGATTAAATAAGGACATAAACACCAGGAGTTGGGAATAATTGGATACCACCGTATAATCTGTGTGTTACAGTCTCTGAACTGTGGATATGAATCACATTGCTAGGAAGAGATTTTAGAATAAACTATGAACTTTCAAAGGTTTCTAAGTTAAGTAATACCACAGAATTGTCCTTTCAAAATACCTAACAAAATGGACACAAACTAAGAGAACAACAATATTAACAATTTTAGCTGAATTTGTCCAGGTATAAGTGCACAAAGGAACAAAATAATGACATTAATTTGAAAGCTAACAAAGGAAGTAAGGCATGGTAAATTCTTGCTCAGCATAGTACAGCACCTAACTCTGTTCCTAGAGTAAGGGATAAAAGCCAAGAAAAGTTCTCTCCAATCTGAAGAGAAACGAACTGAGTAGAGTCTGCAGATTGGAAGAGAAGTAAGTGCTGGCCATCCTGCCAAACATTGTGCTGAGTTGGGGAAAGTAGCTGATGTTACCAGGAGTGGGAGATAAGGCAAACAAATGAAGCAGGTGCTGCTACAAAGACATGTAATAGGATCTCGGAGGGAGTAAAAAACTGATAGCCCTAGAATTCTGCCCAATACGTCCTTTCACACTCTCTATTTCACTTCTGCTCTCCTTGTGAAAGACAAGTGCATTAATAGTAATATCCAGTCCTCAAAGTTTAGGCTGAGAGAAGACTAACTAGAACAAGAGAGGAAAATAAGTAGAATGAGCTAGAACAAACACAAAGTCTGGACAGAGCTGCCCATACAAGGCATAAGCAAGATGAATTTGAAAGATGAAATAACATACTAAATATGCATTCATACAGCCAAAAGAAAATAAATAACTGTAACATAAAAAGACAAAATAACTATGCAGCCTCAGGGAAAATGATATATATTCCCTATAAAATGGAAAAAGATATTGGAAAGTCATAAAAACAAATTTAAAATAAAAAATAATTAACTATTTATTAAACAAGTTAGAAAAACCAAGGAATAGAATAGACAGAGCTAAAAACTAAATCAATAGCCTGATGGAAAGTCTTGAGGTAATCATGATTAATGTGCAAGAAAAAAAAATCAGGGAATTATAACAATCAGAGAGAAGATGATAGATAAGTAGAAAAATTATCAGAAATATGACATATGTGTGTATATATATACATACATACATATATGTTAAATCAAAGGGTAGCTAAAGGTCATGTGGCACTTGACCATAGGGTTGCCAATCAGTTGCTTCCAACTGGGTAGTATGATTCTTGATGGGGTGAAACAATGGTTCAGGGTCAATTAGGGATTGTTCAAAATGTCTCTAAAATTGTTGAGAATCCAGAAGCAGAGCTATAATTTTCTAGGACAGTTGAATAGTGTTGCTGCTGCCAGTGGAGGAGTCCTACTGTACCTTATCTGGAACACAGCTTGTCTGGACCATGCCATTTGTGCTTTCTGCACAAGTCTGACTCTCCAGCTTTGCTGAAAACTTTTGGGCTGCTGAATTACCTTACAGTAATTCATCTTTGCCTTAATTAACCAAATTTATTTCTATTGTTAAAAATATTCTGCCTTACTGAATAAAAAGAGAAATTTTCAACTTCTGGATTGATCCTCTTGAGTAAAAAAAATTTTTAAAGAGTGGAACAGGGTATGCGGAAAGAACCTTTGTTGATACAGCCCTGTGTTATTTCACTGCATGATACCTTCTTTAATGCTTTGAATGTCTTTCATTACTTAGTATTTATAAATTCAAATTACTAAAAAGGAAAGAAGTAGGATGAAAATAGGTTACAGACAGTCTCCTAATTCTACAAACCTAGCCTAGGAACTTTACCAATGGAAATCCAAGTGCATTGCTTGGATGACAATGATAGCTGCTGTCCCAAAGCCTTAACAAAAGTAACTGACGAGTAATTAATAGCTCCTTGGATGAAAGCAGTATGGGTTTACTCTTTCAACTGCTTCTGAAAGACTTTTTAAAACTTTCAAAGTTATATGCCTTCCAGAAGAAAATCAGAGGTAGGTTTTTGCCCAAAACATCCCCTTCCTACATACTCTGGTGAAGATAAGTAAATGGCTAAATAAGGCTAGAGTAGTTGCTGAAATAGCAAATGCAGTGTTAACATTGCCTTGGAATTTATTTTAACAAAATTATTAGATAAGTATACCAAATATTGCCTTATTCCAAATATAATAAAATGAATTACTAAATGGTATAACTATGCCTATGCAAAAATTTGGCTTAAGAACCCAGAACAGGTTGTGACAGTCAGAGACAAGAGAACTATAATGTGTTACCATGAGTCCCAAAATAAGCATTCAGTATGTAAAGGATCATAGGACATAAATTTGTTTGTAAAGCAAAGAGAGTTTCATATATAAATGTTGGTCTCTTGAGCAACAACTTAATCAATTTGCTTTCCAATTTAAAGTTTAACTGTTTTTCTCTTTTAAATCCCCCAGATGGTGGCTTTCCAGCCTGAATAATTATAGATATGAAAATAACCAGTCTGGATACTGTCAAAGGCATTTTATTTACTTTAACTCTTTTCTTCTTGGTAACCTAGACCAGTTGGTTTGTTCAGCTCTAAAGTAGATTTGTAAAAATAGATAACATCTTTGTCATGAGAAATAATCACTTACCTAACCGTACCCTAAGAATGCAATTTATAGTCAACAATTGCGTTAACGGTCTTTTTAAAAAGAAACAATAAAGTTATTTTAAAATGTGATTTTACCATAAGAAAATTGAAAAGTGTGAACAGATTTTTAACAATATTAAAGCTACATATTTAAAGTCTTAATTCTTGAGGGACTTCCATCGTCAGTATACAAATGACAATTATTATCTGCTTTCTAAACATGTTCATAACTCATAGATGCCAATAAAAATATTCAGTTCTTCAGGGAAATGATCAGAAAGAAGCTGGCTAAAAAGCAGACCTGGGGATCACCAATCCATAATCAAATATCTAGATTGATTGTGTCACTTGCACTTGTATTGATTTCAATTGGAGTAGCTCACCCAAGGGAATAATAAAAATGTGGAATAAAACTGATTTATGAGAACAAAATAAATCCTTTTGTGAGTGTAATGAATTGGTACTATTTAACCCTTTCAATCACAGAGTGAAAAAACTATTTATTTTTTTAAAATGCTGAGCTAGCCAAAAGAAGTCATATCAGAAATGCCAATACTGCCAAGTGCCATTACACTAAGCTGTAATGCTGGGGAAGAAATTCTGCCCTAAACTTGATAGAAGGCAATATTTGACATATAGCATACTTTTAGCTTTCCTGGGCCAACTTCTATGTGTCATCACAAATGATGGAACTGCAGAACCCAAAGTATTATGTAATCATTCAATAAATGTTTATTATACTTATTTTACATGATTTATAAGACAGTTGAGAAGCAAAAACAAAATATAGGGGTACAACATTAACTACATTTATTTTTTTCCTCTTAATATAGGTGTTCTTTACTTTACTCAAGACTTAGTTTATAAAAGTCAAGTTGAGGGCTATTCTAGGAATAATAGGAATATTCAGGAGAGAGAGCGTTCAGCATAATTTTGCAAAAATATTGTAGATTTAAGAAAAAGAAGATAATCTGTACATAAAACCAAAGCAACTGTTTGAGTCCATCAATTGAGCCAACCAGCCAAGCAGGTGATTCAATGATAAAAGTCATTCATGTCATGTTCCTTGAAATCCAGTAGATAAAACATTCCCAATAGTTTGGCATTGATTTAACTTTTAGCTTTTCCACTGTGTTAACATCTTATACCTGTGTTCTATACCTGTGCTGTCTAACACAATAGCCACTACCCACATATGACTACTGAGCACTTGAAATGTGGCTAGGTGGCTAAAGACATAAATTTCTAATTTTATTTAATTTTAATTAAAATTGATAAGTGATTCAGTTACTGGAAAACTTTTAAATATGTTTGGAACAACATAGTGTGTGAATCTACTTTCTGAATTGAAAACTGTGAAATCTAGATACAGATGATTTTCGTAAAAAATTCTGAAGTAAATAATCTGATAAGTGCAAAATACACATATAATCTCAGTATGAAAAAATAATGTATTATTTCATTATCACCTTTAAGATTTTGGTTACATGCTGAAGTTACAACATTTTGAATAGATTGAATTAAACAAGATATACTACTAAATTAACTTTGTTTCTTTTTACTGTTCTTAATGTGCATACAAGAAAATTCAAAACAACATGTATAACTTATATTGTATTTCCTTTGGGTAGTGCTGTTCCGATGTGTTAAAGGAAAAATCAGAACACACATTTAAAATGCAGGTTTATTTTCATCTTCAACCAATGGAAGAAAATCTGTTTTCCAAGATCTGCCTACATATACTCACATAAAACGGAGGTGAGATTTTTATTCATAGACTGCACAAATTCTGTTCAACACATTGCATTTATTTATTTTTTAATTTTTTAATTTTTTTATTTTTTGAGTCGGAGTCTCACTCTGTCACCCAGACTGGAGTGCAGTGGCCACTCCCGGCCACCACAGCCTCCACCTGCTGGGCTCCGGCGATCCTTCCACCTCAGCCTTCCGAGTAGCCGGAATTACAGGCATGCGCTACCACGCCCGGCTGATTTTTTGATTTATTGTAGAGATGAGGTCTCACTGCCCAGGCGGGTCTCGAACCTGCGGGCTCAGGCAATCCACTCACCTCAGCCTCCCAAAGGCACGGGATTACAGGCTGAGCCACCGAGCCCGGCTTATTTTTTATTTTTATTTTTTGAGCTGGAGTCTCGCTCTGTCGCCCAGACTGGAGTGCAGTGGCCACTCCCGGCAATGCAGCCTTGCCCTGCTGGGCTCCGGCGATCCTTCTGCCTCAGTCTTCCAAGTAGCTGGAACTACAAGTGTGCACTACCATGCCTGGCTAATTTTTTGATTTATTGTACAGATGAGGTCTCGCCAAATTGCTCAGGTGGATCTCGAACCCGTGGGCTCAGGCAATTCACTCACCTTAGCCTCCGAAAGCACCATGGGATTACAGGCTGAGCCACTGGGCCCAGCTCAATGCATTTGCATTTAATTCACCGTCCTAAGAAAGCTGATTTCAGAACTACTAGGAAGGGACTGTTATAAGTGAATTGATTTGTTATCAATTCTGTCAATTTGCCTTGTACTGTCATGGTGCTTAATGAAAGTATATAAAGGTAACTTTATTTATCCTCACTGGCATAAAAAGGCTTTTAAAAAAATTAATACATTTTTCTATTTACAATGAAACATAATTTAATTCAGTTTGATGGTACCATAATTATTATAGCATAATAATTTATCAAGTATGATAACTTTGGCACATATACCACACAGAGTAAATTATTAAATAGGAAACAGGGTACAAATCAAAAAGATAATAAGAAACTCTATTATCATAAAGGCATAAATTATTTGGGAAAAGTGGAATTGAACTACTTTAAATTGAATGGTTTCATGTAAGAGCAAGATGATAAACAATAATTTAAATTGGTTGAGCTTCTGAAAGAAACTGAAACCCAATATTTTTAACATCTCTTGCATGATGAATTTAAATTTTTTTGTTGCCAAGTTTTTTATGAGAGGTTTTAAGGTTTGTTGTTTCCTAAAATTTTCCAGTAAATTTGCTATAAGAAGAAACATGTTACAAAATACTCTCCTCTTGTTTTCTTTTGGCTTCATGCATTTCTTCTTTTTATGATTATAAAAGAATATTTGGTTATTGCAAATTTTAAGACTATATCAGAAACTATGAAGAGAAAAGTTAACATTATCCAAAAATCTCAAGATTATCATTGTTATCTTGTTAATATCTTGGTGCATTTTGGTGTATGTATTTCATATTTGTTCACAGGTATCTGTTATATGCATCTGTACTCTACTGTCATATTTTGCAATTATAGAATCTTTTGATAGCTTTGAAGCCTGTGGCTATAATAATATAAATATATTTTCTTATCAGTAAATATACATCTGTATAATCTTTTTAATGGATTCACTATAATGCCTTCAAGTTAGAGGTTTTGAAATATCCACTCCCCTGGTTTTTAACTATACAAATAAACTCTGTTAGAAACATAATTTCATAAATATTTTTGTGTGCACCTATGTGATTATTTCATTGTAAATATTCTAAGAAGAAGAATTTATGGATTTCTCAATGGATATGAATTTAAAAGAATATTTTAAACCTCTAATATTTACCTTATAAGCTTATTTTAACTATTTCAAATGAATTATTGGAAGCAAATGCTTAAAGAGTTTGGTGGCTTATTTTAAATAATCATATTGTATGGGTTATATTGTGATGCAGAGTCTGAATTAGAACTCTTTCTGTTCAAAGTAATGGTGTCCATCCTGCCTGTTAATGTGTTTTATCCAGCTAAGTTAATGTAACTGAGTGGGCTGGATTCATGTGATATAAGTGTGAGGACTTTTGTCTTCTGTCTTTTTGTCTTCCTGTCTTTTTGTCTTCTGTCTTCGTGGAGCTGGAGATATTGTTAACCCAGAGATTTATAAACATTTAAAGAAGATGTTGATTGAAAATAGCATATTTTTAAAACACGCATGTAATATCAATTATTCTTCGAACTATATAATAAAAATAAATAAACACAATCACAAATACAATCATAAAATACCCGAATATAACTATAACAAGAAATATGAGATATTTATGAAGAAAATAACAAAACTTTACTGCAAGATATAAACAGCTTAAATAAATGGAATCATAACATATTTCCAGGTGAGAAATATTTGAAAATGTGAATTTATCAAGAATTAATTTATATGAAGGAGAGCCCATTAAAAATATCAGTGAAATTTTTTCAACTCTATCTAATGTTTAGTTAGAAGAATATACATGTGAGAAGAGCTAAGATTTTTTAAAAATAAAATGAACAATAAGATGGAACAGGAAGACAGTAGCCTCATCCATAAGATTAAAAATTATTTTCCAAATATTTAAGATGTTGAAAGCACAAAGATTAAGTCATCATAGTGATGATTCACTGGAATAGGTATAAAGGGAAGGAATAAATAGCCCAGAAATAGATGCCACTTAAATCTCTTATAAATTTAGCAAAATAAAGCAACATATATTTCAACCCTGGATGGAGAAAATATTTTTTGCAAAAATAAAACAGCAAAGATTTAATTATTAAAAATTCAAATCACTACATCCTAATCTCATAAAAAAGCTGAAAAGATAAATTGAATATGATATTTAAAAGTATAATGACTAATAATTACTATCCATAATAATTAAGCTGCCATAAATATCAAAACAAATTTTAAAATCTCCAAAATATTCTGGGCAAAGTGTGTGAGCATACCAAAAAGAAAAACAAACAAATAGAAAAAAAATGTGGAAAATGTTTGACTCAATAGGAATAAAAGAAACGCAAATTAAAGCAACTTACCATTTTTACCTATCAAATTCGTATAACTACGGACAGATGAACACATTTGTATATTGTTAGGAGACATGTGAGATAACGTGATCTTTTTTGAAAGCATTTTGTCAATGCATATTAAATGTCTTAAAAAATATTCCCAACCTTTACTTTAGCAATTCCTTTTTAGTTATACATATTAAGGTAAAATGCAGAAACTTGTATTAACAATAATTATTCCTAAAAACAATAAACCTAAATGTCTAATGATAAGGAAATGGCAAATACATATTGGCACACCCATACTATGGCAAGTTATATACCTATTGAAAATGCTTTTAGTGAGTGCTTTTGTGTGATATGAGAAATATTTGCGATATAATGTTAAAAGCATAATGTAGAACACAAGATGTGTTCGTAGTAAGATCTCAGATACATTATATTATGAATACACATATGTATATCTGTATAGAATAAAGAACTGAGGCCAATAACACTTTTGTAATTTGCATCATTTTGACAAAACTATCTCTGAAAAGTGTATTTCAATCTAAGCCTATAACTACTAAATTTAAGGGATGTTCATCTGTGTAGCAATTAAAAAAACATTTACAATTCTTTGTTGTTGACTGCAATTCTGCCAAAGTTCTTAAAATTCTGTATGAAGGAGGTCTTTTCTGGCTTTTCAGCCTCATCTATGCCATTTTCTTCTTCATTTACTCTGTCCCATCCACAATGGCCTTCTTCATTGCCTAAAACCCACAATTCTTCCTTCGTCACATCCTTCAAAAGTGCTATTCCCTCTGGATTCCTCTCTGCTCTATTCTATAAGGTGGTACCTAGTCATCTGTTATAGTTACCCTAAATGTCATCAACTCAAAAGATTTTCCCTGAACCTCCAATTTATACTGTTTTTTTCTTATGCAATATCTTAGTGACATGTTATTTTTTTAATGATTATTAAAGTTTGCAATTTTATATTTGTATGTGATTACTTGATTAATTTCTATCTCCCCTTGTATATCACAAGATTCTTTAGCAGAGAGACCATGAGATATTTATGAGATATTTAGGCATTTTCTAAATATGTAAGATGTTGAAAGCCCCAGAATTAAGTCAGCACATGATGATTCAGGGAAACAGTTATAAAGGGAAGGAGCAAACAGCCCAGAAACAAGCACCATTGTTCATATAAATATAAATCTCTAGTCAGTTTGGCAAAATAAAGCAACAGATGATTGAACTCTGGAGAGGGAAAAATTCTCCACTGTACCCCTAGCACCTCACATTATTTCTTTTTTGTTTTTTGGGGTTTTTTTTGAGTTGGAGTCTCACTTGGTCGCCCAGACTGAAGTGCAGTGGCTGCTCCCGGCCACCGCAGCCTCGACCCACTGGACTCCGGCGATCCTTCCGCCTCAGCCTTCCAAGTAGCCGGAATTACAGGCATGTGCTACCACGCCCAGCTGATTTTTTGATTTATTGTAGAGATGAGGTCTTGCTGCCCAGGCAGGTCTCGAACCCGCGGGCTCAGGCAATCCACTCACCTCAGCCTCCCAAAGGCACGGGATTACAGGCTGAGCCACCGAGCCCGGCTACCTCACATTATTTCTGTCTGACTCCATAAAGCAAGTTAGATACATGCTTGTTTTATGAATGAATGAATTAATTAATATAGAAATTTAATTCTGTGGTTTCAGATTTTCTGCGCCTCAGCTATAAAACTTCCTCTGATATCCCCCCAAAGATATGACTCGAAAAATAAACCACAAAATTTATTTACAGCCCTGTTTATAAAGAAAGAATTCAAATTCTCTGAAAACCATATAGCTGTATTTTTCCTAAATAGTCTACTAGGATCCTTAGATTCTGTGTCACTAATTGAGTAAAGTAACTCATGATCTTAAGAACTTCACATAGAAAGTTGTGGATGTTAATTCTGTGTGGCCCCTCTTAGTATATAAAATGATGATGATTTAGGAGTCATCTATGATTACTTTTTTTTTTGAGTCAGAATCTCACTCTGTCACCCAGGGTGGAGTGCAGTGGCATACTCACAGCCAACGCAGCCTCAACTCGCTGGACTCATGCGATCCTTCCACCTCAGCCTTATATGTAGCTTGAACTATATACATACACCATCATGCTCAGCTAACTTTTTGATTTATTGTAGAGACAAGGTCTTGCCAAGTTGTTCTGGCTGGTCTCGAACACCAATCCTTTCGCCTCCGCATCCCAAAGTGTTGGGATTACAGACTCATGCCATTACTTCCAGCTTCCTATGATTACTTTCTAAGGAGTAAAATGTGAGGTGTGAAATCCTTATAACTCTATGTGATAATGAAAACCCATCACCAACCAAGAGGGCTCATTACTAGACACCCACAGGAGAGGTTTAAGAATGAGAAGAAAATCCCCTGCTATAAGGTGTGCCTTACAGGCTGGAGAACACAAGCCCAGGTAGATTATTTTCTGTTTTCCTATGTAACTTACTCCTCAATTTTCTTCTAACATCAATTCATACTGACACCTATCTACTGAGAGCTTCTTTGGTACAATGGTTATATATTCAGGCTAGAAATATCAAAAAACAGACTCTAATATTACTCTTTATTCAACAAGCACTGAACCCTTGCCAAAACAAACCATGTAGCCAGCACTAGACAAGTCTATCAGTGGTATACAATTATAGGTTCAAAAATATTATATATTTGCTCCATGGCTGGCTTCTCCATGAGAACCTTACCTATGTACTTAAAACCTCCAAATCAATCAAGTTGTGGTTTGAAAATGATTTGAGCAATTGTTTGTTTTTGTTTTTGATATAGTCAGAATCTCACTCTGTCACCCAGGCTGGAGTGCAGTGGCATGATCACAGGTCACAACAGCCTCGACTTCCTGGGTTCAGGCGATCCTTCTGCCTCAGCCTCCCAAGCAGTTGGGACTACAGGCATACACCACCATGCACAACTTTTTTTTTGTAGAGATGATGTCTCGCCACGTTGCCTGGGCTAATTTTGAACTTCTGGCCTCAAGTTATCCTCCCGCCTCAGCCTTCTAAGTATAAGGATTATAGGTATGAGCCACCATGTGTGGCCTGGAGTATTTTTAAATGCTTCAAATACTTTTTCATTTCTTAATTTTTTTTCATTTCTTAAATTATCCCAAGCCTTCCAAAGCCAAAGGTACATGATTTGGGTGATCTGCTGATTGTATTCTGCTTCTAACAGGCTCCTTTCGAGAAGAGGTGGGATGAAGTGATCCCTTCATAAAGATGCACTGCAGAATCTGAAACATGAACTTGAGCCACAAGAACACTGACATCCACTCATTCCTCTGTGGGTTGCATTTCCTGACTCTGTGTGAAGCCCACAGTTGCAATTTGCATTTCATCATTACGTCGCCACCTCAACAGACACTACAGCATGGAGTATGTACTTGTTCATTATGTCAAGAAAATAGCCAATTAGATATCAGACACAAATTCAATAAGCTGCTGTGTGAGTGTTGAGAACAGATGAGTTCTTAAACAAGTTTGATAAATTAATGCTTAACTCCATTCTTGTGGAAGAATATGTCCTAATTACACATTTCTATAGCTTTATTGGCCATGACACGATATACAATCAGAAGTGTCAATATATTCAGTGGGTATATATTTCTATAGCCAAATATTTGAAATGACATATATCTTATTATTGCCCATTCATCTTTTTGCTAACAATACAGCAATTATTTTTAATCCAGATGAAATGCTTTTTAAAATTTCCTGTGTATTTATATTTGTGTGTATTTATGACTCCAGAAATGTGTTAGAACCTTAGGCAAAAGTATAGCAATTGTATTTTTATTTTTTGCATATGAGACATTTGCTTTCCAAATAGGAAGGGAATAATTTTCTCTCTTTCTTCTATGTCCTTACTGCTTTTAATATTAATACTTTCTTGGAACATAAAAACCAGTCATCATTTCTAATATCTCTTGTGTTGATTTTAAAACATCTGAAATGGTCAGGAACAGAAGTCCAGGGTTATAGTCTATAACCAACAACAATAACAAGAAACATGACACTTAATTTCTTCTAAGTCTCTAAAATAAATTATATTGTGAATAATTATAGAAAGTAACAAAACACATATACAATATCTTTAACATGTTTGTGCTTGATGAATATTTGTGTGTGAAATACTATCACCTGCTACTTTTGACTTTCATTGAGTTTCAATTTTCATGCACTGGGGTTTTATTTTTTAAAATGGATAAAGTGGTACTTTCCTTGACCTTTCCTTCTAAAAATAATGGGCCCTGAAATCAGGAGAAGTAGTCCTCCAAAGAAGAAGACCGACGACAAGCCATATTATGCTGCTTCTACAGTTGTGTGGTGTACATTATGCTCCTTTTCTCTGTCCCTCTTGTCTTTCTCCAGGAAATATACTTTATAAGATCTCAGGCGAACTCACTCTTGCTGCCTGACCCTCTAACTCATTACGGGGAAATGAATTCAAATTGCTTGAAAAGAAGCTGCCTCTTTTATCTTCCCACTGACTGACAAGCAACTGCAAAGTTCTCCGACGGGATTCCAAGTTACAAGCTGTACTGCATCACTGGAACAATTCCCCCACTGGCGGCTTTTCCCAGAGGGCAGCGTGTCAGATATACTGCATGGCTTGCAAGCACAGCTCTGAAACTGCACATTTCCCTCCACACTAAAAAACAGACATCAGGGACTATAAAACAAAGCTGTCCCTTTCCTAACAGCATTAGCCTTCCTACAGACTCCTTGGAAGTCTAAGAGGTTCCCACATATAATTATCTTCTTTACATTTCCAAGAAAACAAATGCTTCCTTATCTTTTTTTCCCCTTGTAATTTTTATAAAACGCAGTTTATTCTGGGAGGAAAGGCATCCAGAGAACCAGACTGTGTGCAAAGAACTCTGAATTTTTCTAGGTAACCTTGAAAGACAGAATATATTGCCTTAGTTTTTCAAGATTTTTTTTTTACAGATTTATAGCATTTGAATATACTGATACTTTAAAGCACTCTTTCTGGTAACTGATAACTCCTGAAAAAGGTAAGCCTATTCTGGGTACGAAGATTTTTAGGTACTGTCATTTAAAATGTGCATTCATCTAGTTTAAATCCAGCAATATCGTCTTCACTTTTGCAATTTCAGTTTCCCTTTATTTTCGCTTGTTTCTAGATGGGGATTTATCCCAAGGGGCAAACACTTGATACTGACATAGGGATGAGATACTGACTCCAATTATTAAAGAAGAAAAAGTTTATGCTCAGAGAATGGGGGTGAGGAGCCATCTTATCTATATTCCTGTTTTACTACCTCGAAGTATTCTCTTAAGTCTCTAAAGCACCCTACTCCTTCCAGCTGTTACCCTTGTAGTGAAAGCGTCATGCCCCTGCTCCGCATGATATAATCTCAAAGAACCAAATGATATAACCACAAAGAAGTACTCCCATCCCTCAGTACTTCCCTAAAACTATCATGCTTCAGATATACTCTCCTTTATTTCTCTGACCATGTCATTTAGTTTTGCAGTATCCTCAGGGTTTTTGTTGATTATCCCTCACAACTATTGGAGAAAGAAATACAGGCAAAATATAAGAAACAAGGAAAATTTAGCATTCCACAAGTCACCAAAAGAGTTTTCCTGGATAATCATTGAAATGTATGTGAAGATGCCCTTCCACCTTTCTGTGGGCTTCTACGTTGGGGCTTTTGATTCACCACTCAGAACTTTTCATTTGAGCCAAAAGCATGGTGCTGCTCTACTAGCTATTTGTAAAAATACTTTATAGAAATAATATGTATTTATTACAGAAGATTGAATAATTACTTTAAAAATGAAAAATGGGAAGATAAGCTATTCCTAATACAACTACCCAGAGATTCTATTATTCTTTCCAAATTTCCATTTGTGTTTTTTAAAAATGGTCTTAAAAACTAGCCACGCTTTTAAAAACATTATTTTTTTTCAGGGTCATCAGGTCTTACAAGCAAGAAAAGTACCTGAGTAATGCTAGTTTCAAACTCTTCTCCCTCTTTCCCTCCCTCCCTTCCTTCCCTCCCTTTCCTTCTCCTCCTCTTCCCTTTCCAATTATTTCCTTCCACCTTTCCTTTTAAAAGACTCACTTGGGGCAGGAGGTGGATAGTCTGTTAAAAAAAAAAAAATCACCTGAGACCATTTGTTATACCTCTCTACATTCAGGAAGAATTTTCAAATAAAATGATTCAGTTTCACCAATATGATTTGATCAATTGCCTTCCCCCCCACACTAAAACGACATTTCCTTTTGCTAATGCTGAAGGGTTGTTTTTATTTATTCTCCTTTTTCTTCACCCTCAGTCATCCATATCTCTTTTCCAAATAAATATCTTTATTCTTTGACATAACACTAAATGGGGGTTAGGAGAATGAGGCATTTGAAGACGAAAACCAAGTAGCATCCAGTTTTTCAGAGCAGGTGAAAGTTAACAACGCACAAAGGACTCGCCATTAGCACACCCTGGTGACTTGCCTTAGAAATTCAGACTCAAAACAGTCTGTCAGGTTATCAAGCAATGAAGATCACTTCCCAATTCATTCAAAAGGAAGGATAATGAAGAATTAAACAATTTGCAGAGGATTCCACAATAACCACTTAAGAAAAAAGGCAAGATATGTGTACTAAGTTACAGTATTGTCTACTAAGAACAGGATCAGTGCAAATATCCTAGAGGAGATTTTGTAGCAAAGAGGCTGCTATTTGTAAACATTATTTTGTAGGATTTAAGAGTATTTTCTTTATATTTTCATAAAGTTATTTTCTATTTTTCTTCTTGACAATTATATGGTTTTATAATATTTACGGTTTTAAATACTTTTGAAACTTTATAAAATGAATTAATTCTGAATTCTCATCGCATATTATTGTTATTTACCAGCTGAATAAATTAAATAGAATTTATAACTTTAACAACAGTTTTACATAAGCCAGTTTCTACTGCTATGGATAAATTATTTCAGTTTTTATTCCTAAATTTACACACTTATTTAAAAACATCAAACATTTACTATGTATCATGAATAATGATTATAAATGCATTTTGCCTATGATTTAAATGGCTAGTTACTTCATATATATGAAGACAAAACATACTGAAGATGCTATAAACTGATAACTGG